>JABLTG010000033.1:0-135602 GCA_016618085.1 Neovahlkampfia damariscottae
AAAATTCTTTTAAAACCAACAAGTGAACAAAAGAAAAAAATACAAGAATGGATGAGAATTACTCGATTCGTTTATAATTTAACTCATCATTTTGTTGAAGATCTTGGATATGATGCAAATTTTATGTTATTGAAAAACAGTATTTTAAATGCAAATGAGAATCCAGAATCTTCAAAATACCCTTGGTTGTTCAATAGAAAATTGAAAAAAATACCACGAGATGCTTTAGATTATGCTATTCAGCAATATGTCTGTAATGTTCACAGTTCAACAGAAATTCTGAAAGAAAAACAAAAGAAAACAAACAAAAAATCAAATTAGAAGCAAACATGAAAAAAAGAACTGAAAAAATGTCTTAAAGTGTTGGAATACCAGTCAATGGTGGTAAACCAAGTATTAAATGGAATGAAGAAGGATTTTTCTTTTGGCCATCTTATAAACTTGGAGCATTAAAAACTGCTCAAAAAGATTCTGTTCAAGTACATGAAGTTTCAGAACATTATACCAGTTGTACATGTGGATCATGTGGAAAAATAGATTGGAAACTTGGAAAAAAAGATCATTTCAATTGTAAATATTGTAATTTTTCTCTTCCAAGAGATTATAATGGAGCAAGAAATATATTTCTGATGAATATACAAAATTTTATTGGAAATCCAAAAACTGCCAGTACTGCTGGCGATGGTCCTATCCCGAAAGAAACCTTGATTTTAATGTCTGGTCTGATTAATCAGAATGAACGGAAAAGTCAGTTTTAAGATAGCGGTAGTAGTTGTGTATCTGTATTAAAATGAAGCTTTTGTAGTATGAAATTTTGAATTTGTTTCCCAATTATTCCTTGTGATTTTGTTGAATAACTGTTTTGTTCTACTCATTTGATGCTTTGTTGAAGAAAATTGAACCAATGATGTTTGGTCAAAATTCAAAGTCTCTTCTAACTCTTTGTCGATTCCAAAATTCTGATTTTATTCTTTGCTTTCAATTGGAAATATCAATTCACAAAATATGTTTCAAATTGCAACAAAGAATCTCCAAAAGTTGTTTTTTATTCAGTGGAAGAAAAAAATTAATTATTTGTTATGATTATTGACCTTTTATTTTTGGTAGGACACAGACAATATCCTTTGCTGTTTTTGTTTTGAGATAACTCTTCAGTTTTGATTGGACTATCTGACTTGATTTTTTTTTTAACGAAAATGAGAATTTAGCTAGAATTAAACTGAAAATAGTTGAAAATTTAAAAATAATTTTTTTAGAGTCGTTTGATTGGTTATCTTCAAAAATGTCAAACAAAGAAGAAAAAGGACCTGCTAGTGGAACTGAAGATGATCCGATAAAAATAACGCTTCTAGGTGGTGGTGGAGTTGGAAAAAGTTGCGTTACTATCCAATTCTTGTCTAAAACCTTCGATAACGACGTTCTTCAAACATTATTAAAATAAAAACTCTAGTGTTACTCAACAGTTGAAAATACATATACCACAAAAATTACAATAGATGATGAAGAATATACAATTATAATAGTAGATACAGCCGGTCAAGACGAATTTAAACCATTGATGGGTAAAGAAATTCCTTAAAAGTTCTAAAAATCATTTTGTTTCTTTTAGACACTTGGATTCGTGACTCAGATTGTTATTTATTTTGTTATGATACAACACAATATAGTAGTCTTAATGATGTGAAAGAAATTATTTTAAAAGCACAAAGACACAAGGAATGTGATGTTTGTGGTGAGACCAAAAAAAAAATTCACAATTTCTTAAAATAGTTCCTGGATTACCTTTTATACCTTCAGTTTTAATCGGTTGTAAATGTGATATGGTTGATAAAAAAAAGGTGAAAACTGAAGTTGGAAAAGAATTTGCTGATCAATACTTATTTACTGAATATGAAGCCGATGAAAAAATTTTACAGAAAGACAAGTATTTTCTTGAAACTAGTGCTAAAGGTATTTTCAATTGTTTTTGTTTAATTATTTTATTTGATAGATAATATCAATATTGATGATGCATTTTCGAATGTTGTGAAATTATTTATTAAAAGACAGAGGATGTTGCAAAATTTAACAAAAAAAAAGAAGAAAAGGAAAGGTTTAGGTCTTTTCAGATCTTTTGAAGAGGAAGAATAAAAATTATAATTGACCAATGATCATTATTGTTTCCATTTGTGATTCTTTTGAAGTTTATCAAATACATGAAGAGGTTAAATTATTGATATCTTGAAAATGAACGTTTAATCTTTTAAAAAATTATTTTTGTTGTTGTTGTTGTTGTTCTTTTTGTTGTTGAACAACAAACCATTGTTGAATATCTTGAATTTTCTTTTCTTTTTCTTGATGTGAAATAGAGTATTGTTTCAAATTTTCTTCACTTTTTTTTCTAACAAAAGAGTCATTTAAAATTTTTTTTCTTACAACTCTTTTTGAATAAAATTGATTCTTTTTTCAACGATAGTACGTGATTCATCAATTTCTTGTTGGATTAAAACAGGTCCAACTAATTTAAAAACTTTTGAGTCATCTTTTAAAAGTTTGAATTCTTCAAAGACCATTCTGTTTTCATTTAATTGAGTTAGGAGTTTTGATTGTGATGCTTGACATTTCATCATTTCTGTTTTGATTGTTTTTATTTCATCGTCAATTTTTTGAAAGAGTTGGTAATATTTTAACTTCTCTTCGTTTGAGGCAAGTTTTTGTGAGGACATAATAACGTTTTGATTGGGTAAAAAAAAAAGAAGGAAATAGCTTTATTATTCCTTTCTTTTTACATTTTTTAAAAATGTTTTCAGATTTAAAAGAGAGCCCAACTTTTTATTGGTTGTTTTTGGTTTTTTATAAATTGGTATGAGCAAAGTTGAGGAAGAATTGAAAATTTGGAAAACGATTCCAATGAAAAAAATTGGATCAATTGAGATAAAATATAACTTAGAAAATCAAAAAGGAAGGTAAATCATGATAAAAAAAATAATTAAAAATTTTAAGAGGCTTTTTTGCAACAGAAGATATAAAACCAGGTAAAAAAAAAAATATCACTCACTGTATTAGGTACCATATTACTACAAGAAGATCCTTATTTTCGAAATTTTGAAAACTCCATTAAAGAAAAAATGAAAGAGATTTTACAATCTAAAAACTTAAAAAAAATGATCAAAAATTTAAAAATATTACATCCAACAGATTTAAATGAACTTCCAAAAGAAGACTTACAAGTTTTTCAATTAGAATACGAAACTTTAATTTCCGAATTATTGAATGAAACATCAGAAGAAAATCAAAAATTTATCAACAAAGATAAATTGTTAAAATTGATTTTATCATTACGATTCAATGGTTTTCAAAGTGGAATTTATCTTCATTTATCAATTTTTAATCATTCATGGTTTGTGAAAAATAAAATTAAAAATTTAGTCAACCAAATTGTAAGAAGAAAAAAACTTTTTTTACCAAAATCCACAGGCATGAAATTTATACCAAATAATAGAAATTCATATTCTGAAGTCGTTGCTACTAAATTCATTGCCAAAGGAGAAGAATGTACAATTCCTTATTTACAACCAATGGAACAAACAAAACAAAAGAGACAAAAAGATTTATACAAACAATTTGACTTTTATTGCCAATGTTCATTTTGTGAAAAAAAAGAAAATGACTTTGAAATTGTGAAATGTGAATGTGGAAAAAAAAAATATTTTTGTGAAGATTGTCAGGTGAATGAAGAATTAATCACGAAAATTCAAAAAATAGAAAAGAAGTTATTTGTCATAGAAAATTTAATAGCGTCTGATTTTTTCACAAAATCCATCAAATCATTGTTTGAATTAAGGAATGAACTTCATCAAAATCACATCTTAACTTTGAGATTAAACAAATTAATAGGTAAGAAATATAATTGAACGTTATATTAATTTATAGTTGATGCATGTATAGGATTATTATCAAATGACAGTGCAACTGCTGATATTTCTGTTTTATTTTTAAAAACCTCTTTAGAGATTTATGATTTACAAATTAAATTTTTAGGTAAGGATCATTGTGATGTCGCTACAACATGTTTTTTTTTTTTTTTTATTCATATTTTCTAATAGGTAATGACATTTCAAACGGAATTGATTCTTTAATCCACACAGGTATTTTTTTTATATCAAATTCATTTTTCAAAAGATTTACAAGTTCTCTTTGAAGAGTTTCCTGAATGGAAAACAAAAGAAAAAGTACAATCTGAAAGAAAAAAATGGTACAAAGAATTCAAAAGAATATCAGATTATTACAAAGAGTATTAAACTTGTTTTTATTTCTTTCTTCTTAGAAATTGTCCATTTGCATTTCTTTTTCTTTTTTGACCATTTGGTTGTATTATATATTGATCATCAAATAATTCTTCATCTCCTTCTTCAATTAATTCTTCTTGGAATCCATTTGTATCTTCATTTAATTCTTTGATGGCTTTCTCCGAAGTTGCTGAAGAATTTGAAAAAATTCGGTCTGAATCTTTGAATGGTTTTTTTTTTGGAGTTGAAGTGGCTCTTATTCTACTTGATAAATAACCTTCAAAGCCTCGGAGAGCTGTTCCATATGACCAAGCTTCGTCTAAATAATTTGTTTCTAATTTGTAAATTTGTTGTTCAAGTCTTTTTAGATCTTCTTCTAAATCAGCATTTCTTTCTTGTAAATCTTCAACACTATTTATCTCACTGTCCACGTCGTTCATCTTTTTTTCTGGTTATTTTTTTATCCAATGATTTTTTCACAAACATCAACAAAGGAAACTCTCAAAAAAAACAATCAAAAAAGTGATGAAAATGGATTCCGTAATTTATATTTTAAAAAAAAAAATAGAGTTTGATTGGTCAATTTAATTTACATGAGACTCAGTAATAAGAAACTTTTTTTCATCACACTCTGTGATTGCCTTTGTTGGTGGTATAATGTTCATGATTAGTCTACAGACCAAAGGAAATTTCGAAAACCTAACAAATACCACACCACCACCTAAAATTAAAAAAAAAGAAAGGATTGTAAAAAAAACAAAACCAACTCAAATTCTGGGTCATGAATTTACTGATAATTATCAATATCAACCATATATACACTTGGGTTATGCTCAAACTATGAGAACTATACAAGGGAAAATTTATAATCCAAAAGGAGACAGGTCCAATATTGTTGAAGATGAAAACTATGGCATTAAAAGTTCAGGCCAATGTAAAAACAAACCACCAAGTATAATGCCACCTTTCAATGGAGCAGCTTTAAAATCTATTCTTCACAATCAACTTGATGAATATGAAATTATTTCAAAGACTTTTGTGACTCATTTAGAAGATTATCCAGTTCCTAGAAAGCTGAATCAATATATACCAAAAGACTTATGCTCAAAGTACTCACATCATGATCGTTTGTTAATGTGCTCTCCTCAGTATAGAGCTGGTGAGAAACGAATCATTGGAATTAATCAACCATGTTACTATTTTCAATATGTAGCCAAATCAAATTGTAAATTTGTTGATCCTGGTACTGGTCATGGTGATGTCCCAGGAACTCTTTTTAATGCAACTCATTGGTTTCATAAAGATTGGAGCGAAAGAAATGGAGTTAAATATGTAAATCAAACTGTCAAATATTTTGACAAAATCATTGCTGCACCATTGACCTATTGGAATACCCACAGTCATACCTCTTGAATTTTTACCACGCTTTTTATATTTGATTGAAGTGTTACCAAAAGATATACCAGTTCTTGGAACTACCAAAGGATTTGCTGGTCAATATTTCAAATATATGATTGATATGAAAATTTTGGACCCAAAAAGAATTGTTGAATTTAATACAAAAGAATATATTTTTGGAAAAGAAGTTTATTTTTCAAGAGAATATCCACCATGTCAAAATGATTGTCAAAGACAATATTCACTTGAATTTCATGGTAGATTGAAAAGAATGATGGTTCCTGTTGATTTACCTGTTGAAGAAAGAGATACAATTATTTATGTGCACAGACAAGGTTCAAGAGCCTTATCTCCTGCACAAGCAGATGCATTGGAAGCTATGTTAAAAAAATATGGAAAAGTTGTTCGTTTTGATGGAAGGAAATATCCAGTATTAAAAGACGTTGTTGATTTATTTAAAAAAGCGAAAATTGTAGTTTCAACTCATGGGTAAAGAAATATTGAAAAATATTAATGTTTTTAGGGCAGGAATCGCTAATTTATTGTACACAGCTGAATGTACAACCATCATAGAAATGATGTACAATGGTCCATTCTTACAAACACCTACTGCTTTTTATAGTGCTGCCATTTCAAGAAAATTGGATTATTGGATGA
Organism: Neovahlkampfia damariscottae; assembly: GCA_016618085.1. Taxonomy (NCBI): domain Eukaryota; phylum Heterolobosea; class Selenaionea; order Neovahlkampfiida; family Neovahlkampfiidae; genus Neovahlkampfia; species Neovahlkampfia damariscottae. The sequence goes on from JABLTG010000033.1 coordinate 6,324, forward strand.
CTTTGACTGAAGGAACTTATGCAGATGGAAATTTAATCAATATTCCTGAAATTGAAGCTATTGTCAAACAGGTTTTGATTGAAAAAGAAGAATTAAAAAAAAATCCAAATTTACATTGTTGGGATATCGGAAAAAAAAATAGAGAATACATCTGGGATAAAAAACTTGTTGCTTAATAAAATGTTTATTTCTCTTTTTCTGCTGTCAGTATTCTAGCACTGATTACAGTGTCAGGATTTAAACTAATAGATTCAATTCCTTCTTCAACTAAAAATTGAGTAAATTCAGGATAATCAGAAGGAGCTTGACCACATATTCCAATGTATTTTCCTTTTTCTCTGCATACTTTGATAACTTGAGAAATCAATTTTTTCACAGCAGGATTTCTTTCATCATAAATATGACTAACAGTATCAGAATCACGATCAACTCCTAAAGTCAACTGAGTTAAATCATTTGAACCAATGGAATAACCATCAAAATATTCAAGAAATTCTTCAGCCAATAAAACATTTGATGGGATTTCACACATACCATATATTTTTAATCCATTTTCTTTTGTTCTTTTGAGGTTGTTTTTTTCCATTTCTTGAATAACTTTTTTAGCTTCCTCAACAGTTCTACAGAAAGGAATCATCACAATTAGATTTGTTAATCCAAATTCTTCTCGAATCTTCTTAACTGCCTTACATTCTAATGCAAAACCATCTTTGTAACTTGAATAATATCTACTCGCTCCTCTCCATCCAAGCATCGGATTTTCTTCTTTTGGCTCAAAATTTGAACCACCTAGTAATGTTGAATATTCATTTGTTTTGAAATCTGAAAATCTGAGAATAACTGGTTTTGGATAAAATGCAGCTGCAATCATTCCAACTCCTTGACTTAATTGATCCACAAAGTAATCAGATTGTTCTTTGTAACCTTTTGTTAATTTGCTTATTTTTTCTTTATCTTCTTCTTTGATTTTTTCAGGATGCAAGAGAGCTTGTGGGTGAACTTTGATATGATTCGCCACAATGAATTCCATCCTAACTAAACCTACACCATCATTAGGTAGAAAACTTGAATCAAATGCATGCTCAGGGTTTCCAATATTCATGCAAATATGAGTTCTAGTTTTTGGAATGATATCTAAATCTTGATTTTTCACTTGAAATGGAATGATACCTTCCCATACGATTCCTTCAACTCCTTGACTGCAATCTACTGTAACATCTTGACCACTTGTAATTTTTTCAGTTCCAAATGAAGTTCCAACGATACATGGAATACCTAATTCACGAGAAATAATCGCAGCATGACAAGTTCTTCCACCTCTATTTGTGACAACACCAGAAGCTTTTTTTAAGATTGGTTCCCAATTTGGATCTGTCATATCAGTAATTAAAATTCCACCATCAATAAAATTGTTAATATCATCAACATCTTTAATAACAACAGCTTTTCCGGAACCAATCTTTTTTCCAACTGAATTTCCAGTCGCCAATTTTTTAACACTTTTTGTTGATTCTTTCAATGAATATGTGAAAATTTTAGTTTTGTCATGTGAAGAATGAACAGTTTCTGGTCTAGCTTGAACGATATAAATTTCATTATCTCTTGAATCCAAAGCCCATTCAATATCCATTGGACATTCTCTTTTATGTTTCATCGAATAATGATCTTCAATGATTTGTCCATAAGTAGCCAAAGTTAAAACTTGTTCATCATTCAAACAGAAGACTTCTTTTCTATAAGTTGGAGTTATCAGATTTTTCACTAATTTCGATGTTCCTTTTGTTGAATACACCATTGTTAATTGTTTTTCACCTAATTTTTTTTTGATGATTGGTTTATGACCTGTTTTTAATGTTTTTTTGAAAACAATCCATTCATCAGGATTGACTGATCCTTGGACAATATTCTCTCCAAGTCCCCATGAACCAGTAACTAAAATAGCATGTTTGAATCCAGATTCTGTATCTAAAGTGAACATAACTCCTGAGCAACCTTCGGAAGCTCGAACCATTTTTTGGACACCTATTGATAAACCAACTGAAAAATGATCAAATCCTTTGCTTTGGCGATATGAAATTGCTCTGTTTGTAAATAATGAAGCAAAACATTTTTTACAACAATCTAAAATACCAACATCTCCTCTGACATTTAAGAAGGTTTCTTGTTGACCAGCAAATGAAGCATCAGGTAAATCTTCAGCTGTAGCACTTGATCTCACAGCACAATCAACAAAATCACCATATTCTTTTTCCATTTGGTGATAAGCCTCTAAAATTTCTTTTTCAAGTTCTTCAGGTAAAGTAGCACCTTCAATTGTTGAACGTACTTTCGCTCCTCTTTTTTGTAATTCTGTTATATCTGTAATATCCAAACCATTTAGGATATCTTTAACAGTTTGATCGATTCCTGCTTTTTTCAAGAAATAATGGTATGCATAGGCAGAAACGGCAAATCCATTTGGTATTTTTACATTTTTTGAAGTTAGTTGTTGGTACCTTTCTTTGTCAAATGAAATAAAAAATTTACATTTCTCCTAAGGAAGCGTTTTTACCTCCTACAAGTCCAACGTCTTCTATATTTAATTCTTTGAACCATAAAATAAATTTTTCTGTTCTCTTTGTTTCCATGTTTTATTTGTTTGGAATCTTTTTGGTTTGAATCCTCTTTATTATCATTGGATTACCGAATTTAGGTAAAAATGAAAACCAATAAAAATGATTTGTATTTTTTGGGATAAAAAACTGAAAGTTATGTTGTAAGTTGTATTTCTTTAAATTATTCCGAGCAAACAGTGTTGAATATTTCCAATAAGAGTGTTTTGAAGTTCTAAAAATTTTGATTGGTTTAGTGATGTTTAGATTGTCGGTTGGAGTTGCACTCACATTACTTGTGCTTCAAGTTTCATGTGAGTACTATTTAGAAATAGAATCAAAAGGCGATGGTTCATGTAAAGCTGCAAACACTACAGGAAGAGCAGTACCAAAAATTTACAATTTTTAACACTCAATTTTTTAAAGTTTTTGCTTGAAAAATGCATTAAAGATTTTTCAAATTATAAAACTTACACTACAAATTTCACACACATCTTTGAAAACAGTCTTTGTGATGAAAAATGTCAAAAATGTCGCGTAAAAAAAGAAATCTTAGTTGGATGTAGTAGAACATCAACTGGATCAATTTTACGCAGAATCGGTAGTATTCCACGATTTGAACCAAGAGGATTTGGATTATATATCAATTCTGATGAAAGGTGTAAAACTGAAAAATTCATTTCATTCACATCAAATGAAATTTGTATAAATTCATCTACAAACGATAAAACATTTTCACACTTTTTTGAAAATCCAAAAGTACATTCAGTGCGTATGTACTGGCATCGTGCTTTTCATGAACATGCTGACCTCACTGATTATGCAGAAGTTGGTTGTAAAGGAGAAATCGTGAAAAGAAGAGTTTATTATGAAAATAATTGTTACAAAGATGGAAATGTTTACGTAAAAGTTTTCGAAAGAAAATAAATTTTGAAAAGCTAAATTGTCTTTTTTGGAATTTTCTTTTGTGATTCCTGATCACAAATTTCATAAATATCCAATCAAACAACAGTTGATCACTGAAACATGAAATTCATTGTTTTGTTGTGTTTTTGTATTACTCTATTAATGGCTTCTGAAATATTGTTTCCTGATGAACAATGGAACAAATTCAAAGACACAGAAGATTTTATTGGGACTCTAGTGAAAACAGAGTACTCTGAATATCATCCAATTATTCAAAGATTTAATCCTTACAAGTTAGTGAATGGTACCAAAACCACAGATATTTACACTGGAGCTGATAATGTAAAAGCATTGAATAGATATCTAGGATTCAAAGTATTGATCAAAGGAAAATTAATGAAGTATGAACTTGAAGGTTCAATCATCACGGAAATTTGGCCTTCTGAAATTGAGAAACTTGATGAAGAAATCAATAAATAGTCTATTTTTTCTTTCCTATTTTTCAGTTTCCTGATTTTCCTTCAGACATTCTTCATTGCAGGTTAGACTTCAGACTTTAAACCAAACAATTTCTTCCAACTTTTGGCATGCAAGACATGATACAAAATCATAAACTGAATTCAAGTTTTCTTGACTTCTGTTCAAACCACTTCGTCTGAAAAATCTGTTCTGTTTTAAACAGAGCTGATTCAAATTTACTTCCAAAAAAACTTAAAATTTGCGTAAGACTTGGAGTAAAGTACCCAACTCTGTGAAGTATTAAAGGTTCTATTTTTATTTTGAAAGAAAATTACCCAATCAGCAAAATGTTTGATTCTTTCAAAATAAAACTGGCCAAAAGAGTCTTTAAAACTCTTTTCAAAGATTTTTTAAAAGAACTAAATGAAAAACAAATCAATATTGAAAGCAATGGTTTCTCTGTTTCAGACGCCGAACTTGATCTTCAGGTAATTTTTTTCTTTTTTTTTTTTAAAAAAATCCGTAGGGTATAAATTCAAAATTCAAAGGTTCACCGTATAAATTTGCATCAGGAGGTATATCAGAACTTCATTTTTCGATTCCTTGGTTTAATTTATTTTCAAAAAATATAACCATAACTTTACGTGGTTTATCTGTAGATTTAGAACAACAAAGTGATACTAACTTCACAACAACATATTCAGGCGGTGATTCTTTAATGGAAAGTCAACTTTTTGAATCTATAACATTCAGTTCTAACAGTTCCTCTGTTGATTTAGGAATACCTGAAGAATATTTAACAAAAGATTTAGAACCAACTGAAGAAGAGGAATACCTTACAAAAATTATACAAGGACTAATGTATAGATTACAATTCCAACTTGAAAATTTATCAATTTCGATATCATTTCCTCAAAATATCAAAAAAAATATTTTACTGATTCATTTTCCAACTTTGAAATATGAAAACTTGACCAACATACCAAAAGACTCAAATTTTCCAGATGTCTATAACTTTAAAATCTATTGTTCAAAATTTTCAATTCAACTTTTTGAAATGGAAAAAAATCAACAAATCAGTTCTTTGCTTTATGAAAATAATGTCATTTTTGGTGACAACAAAAAAAATGAATTATCAGTAAAATTTATACCTGGGGATGTAGAATCTTTATTAATTATTGATTGGAACATGCCTTCTATTCATAGTATTTTTACACCAACACAAATCAATATTTTAAATGAAATTTTACAATCTTTAAATTATGCACCAGAATCTAATAAAGACCAAGAAAATGAAAAATTCAAACAAGATTCATTTTTAACAGTTCCTTCTCCAATTGGATCTAAAAATTCCAATTTATTCAAGAGTATTGAAGTAGAAAAAACTAATTATGTAAATGTTGAATTCAACATTAAAATTGAAAATAATACATCATTCAATATATTATATGAAGATTATTCAACTAAAGATATTTGGACTGAATTCTATAGGCACTTGGAAAATGAGAAATATTCATTTCCAAAAATCAAAAAGAATAATCTTCGGATGATCACAGAAAATTTTAATTTACAATATTCAAATGTCAAAAATGATAACAAAATCGATTTATCCATACAAAATTTATTTTTAGTTGATCAAAATGAAGATGAAACATCAACACAAAATTTATTAAAATTTGAAGATTCACAAAAAGAAGATTTACATTTATCTGTAAAAAACAACGAATTTACTTGTAAACTATCACCTGTTTGTCTCTTATTAGATTTAAATTTAATTGAAAAATTAAGTTTTTTATTGAAATCTGAAGAAGAACATGACATTTTTGATGATTCTCCATTGGAATCAGAAATTTTGACTTATGAAGAAGAATTAATGAAGTACATTGTTGACTTGGAAGATTTCAAAATATCAATAAAATACCAACATAATGAACAGAATTATGATGTTCTAACTTTGAACTTGAAAAAATTTTCTTTCAATTTTAAAGTATCTTGGAGTCTTTTAATACAATCTTGTTTCATAGAAATAGAAGAATCAAAAGATAAATTAATTAGTTATTCAAGAATTTTAGACATTCCAAATGAGATTGTTGTTAAATTAGACAATTCAGAAACTGAAACGAAATTACTTGGAAATTTAAGTTCAAATGATTTATCAAAATCAATGATGATTAATCCAAATGGATTATCTGTATTTATGACAAAATCAAATGATGAACTTTTACTGAGATCAACAATATCCATCAAAACTGATATTTTAAGTGCTGAGTTTAATTTAGAAAAATATTGCAAAATTCAACTTCTTATCAATCAATTGATGAAAAGTCTCACCCCAAAGAGTAAATCACAACCTAAAAAATCAAAGAAAAATGAGAGAGAATATGAATTACAAGTGAATATTGATTTTGATTTGGTTGATTTAATTGTTGATCTCAAAGGAAAGAAATTCAATCCAAAAGTGAAATTCAACTTTGATGTGATTTCAATCATTTATTTATCATCAAAAGATAAACAGAAAATCAATGTTGAAACAAAAGAAATCTCGATAATGGAAGAAATCAATGGAATACCAAGAGACTTTCTTAGAATGAGTCCACAAAAAAAAAAAGGAGAAAAAGAAACAGAAACTATTCCAGGACTTGCAATTGATATTAATCTATCAAAAGAGAAATCTATATCAAAAAGTGACATCAAAGTCACCATCAATTCATTCTTGGTTTATTATTATCCAGAATTGAATTTAGAAGATAATTGGATAACATTGTTAACTGAATTATTCACTTTCGAAATTGACCCGAATGTACAAACATTAACAAATTTAGAATTAAATTTGAATGATACTATTATGATGTTACAAATCCCAGGACTTGAATATTGTGGTCTATTGTCTATCAAAATGATAAAATTTGAAACTGAAATGAATTATCCAACTATCGAAACTGTATATAACATCTATTTAGAAGATTTAAATCTCTACTTACATAATGACTTTAAAGATAAAGATATCACTGAAGAAATTTCTGATATCAAAATTTTAGAAGTAGAATTAAAGAAAATTGGTTTCAAAAAATTTGCTTCTTTGAATACTCAAATAGATGAACTTAATTTTGAAATAATAATCAATGAAGATGTTTTAAAACCTAACATTTTTAAATTTTCAAATTCCATTATTCAAGTTGACATTCACAGAGATTCTATAAAAATCTTTGGAGATCTTGTTTATTCATTACAAGAAAAACAAAAAGAAGTAATGCAAAAAGAAAAAGAAAGAATTTTGAAATCATTGAAGCAAGAAGACGAAGAGATTATCATTCAAACTGATAAATCAAAACCAGTAGTCTATGAAGAAAAAATAGAATTTTTCAAAGATGGTTTGAAAATTATTGAAACCATTCAAACATCAGAAGAAAATTTGAGAATAAGAGATTCAAAATATCAACAAGAAAAATCAAAAGATTCACCTTTATTCAAAACTTATTTCTCTTCAGTGAATATTGTTAATTTAAAATTCATCATTGATTCAATTGAGATTGATTTGAAATTTCTTGAAGGAGAAGTATTTTCAGAATCTGTTTCAGATGATCATTATTATTTATTCAGTTTAGAAGATATTCATGTTGACTATGAATTGAGTGACTATTCAACGGAAATTAAAATTAAAATTCAAAATTTCTTATTGGATCAATTTTTACATCAAAAGAAGCATGAAATTTTGAAGTTTTATTCACCAAAAAAATTATCTCCTTTTCCAAATATACTTGATTTGGAATTAACAATGATCAACAAAGAAAAGAAATTATCATCAAAATTAACTTTATTACCTCTTCAATTAAGCATTGAACCAAATTTAATTCAATTTTTTCATAAATTTTCAAAAGGTGCTCTTGAGAAGCTGGAAGAAACGATTGAAACTAATTTAGAAGAATTAAATCAAAAAGAAGCAATAAAAGATGATGATGATTTCATCATTGAACATTTTACATCAGATGATATCAAATTAGTAATCAATTGGGTACCTGATAATGTCAACTTCAAAAAAATATTCAAAGGAAAATGGATTGAACTTTTTAATTTAAGCTCTGTTTATGGAGTGAAGATTTCTTTAAAATCATTAAATTTAGTTGATATGAATGGATTTACTGAGTTATTTAAGAAAATGAAGTATCATTGGGTTTCAACAAGTTTAGTTGCAGGAACTACAACCAGTTTGTTATTTGGTTTTGGACCTATTTCTCAATTTTCTGGACTTGTTTCTTTGTTGATTTTTGAACCAATTACGAAAACAAAAAAATGGATCAAACTTGCTTTTGCTGAATAAAATTTACCTTTGAGAAATTGAAACAACAATTTATTCTTGTTTTTTTAATTTTCTTAATTCTAATTCATAATCGATTTTTCTTTTTGCATGATGCAATTGCACACCTTCATTAAAAAAATGGCAAGCGAATAAGAGATAATTTCTTGGTTGAACCATCCATGCAAATCTCATGAATAAAATACTATAAACGCATAAAGCAGTTGTCATAACACCACTAACTTTATCCGCAGGTCTGTTCCAGTCTTTAAAAAAAAATTAGCTGTTAAATTTCTCAAAAAAAAAATTACCAACAATGCCCTGGAAATTTAGTCAATTTTTTTGTCTTACAGCCAAAGCTATACCCCAATTAGCCACAGGACCCCAAAAATGTGTTGTTTTTATTCCAATTGGTGATGTCCAGAGCTGAACTAACTTTTGTTTTACAAATTGCATGAAAAAATGATTGGACAATAATAAACAGAAATCGGAAAATTTTTAAAAACTTTATTCCCATCTTTTTCTTTCCCAAGTTTCAATTGCTTTTAAAATTTTAGCATTAGAATCCAATTCAAAGGTCAAATGGCCATAATTTAAAAATTGGATTCCTTTGTTAATACCACCGAAAGCATAAGGAACTGTAGCCCAAACTGAACCATCTTTACCTTTGGTAAATAATGGTAAATCACCTCTTGGAGTGAATTTTGATATTTTTCTTGGAAACTCGGAATTAGTTGATTGACAAAATTTTTCCAAAGCTGTGAATCCAGAAACACCTGATGGCAGTGTTGGATGATAAAAAACTCCATTTGGATTGAAATGTCGAGTCCATGCAGAACAAGTTTTTTGATGATCAAAAAAATCATTAAAAAACCCTTTCATCGTTTTATTGTATTCAATGTCATTTTGGGCATTGATAAAACATAAAACTGAAAAAATAAATAAAATAGCAAGTTTGTTCATGTTCTCTTTGCAATTTTGCTTCCCTTCGGAGTTTGTATTGCTGACGTTATCCAATCAAATAAATTAGAATCAGAGTTGAAAATAACCAATAACGAGAAAGGACAAATCTTTTTTATTTTTGAAACAAGAATTTTCACTTTGGCACTGTTCTTCGTTTTATGGTTTTATAATTTGAATTTTAAGTTTTCTGCTTGATCCAAAATTCTTTTCATTTCTTTTTGGTCTTTGTTCAAATTGAACCCATTTACGAAACCATTGATTTCATCTAATGTGGTTACTAAGCCTGGTTGTAATATTTTTTTTTCTTTTTGCGATAATTTTGACCAGTTTTCTAAAGTCGAAATATTTTTTTCGTCTAAAGTTTTGAGAGTTTCATTGATCAAAGACTTATTTTCATAATTATCTTCTATGATATCTTTTAATTTGGATGTTTTATTCCATTTTTTAAACGCTAAAAAGTGATTTTGTAATTTTTGAATTTTTACGTTTATCTGAAGCAAATGGGTTGTCTAGTGCACCTAAGTAATTATGCTTGTAAAGAAATTTTGTTGTAAATATATTACGAGTTTGCGGAAATAAAATTTTCGTCGTTGGCTTCATTATTGTCAAATTATTGGACCAATGAAACCGCTCTTGTTCAATTCATCCAGCTAGGCTTCAATTGTTTCAAATTATTATTGTACCACAAAATGTACTCAATATCTCAACCACGTTTATTTATTGATAACTCTTATTCCTCCAAGAAATTATCAGAAGAAAAAAAAGAATTCAAAGTTATGACTTACAATGTCTTTGGATTCAAACAACAACACAACAAAACAAAATCAAGTGTACAATTACTCTCAAAATTTCTTTCATCCTATGATTTAGATTTTATAGCTGTGAATGTAAAAAAAAAAAAAAAAAATGAACACTCTCTGTAGGAAGTTTATCAATACGAAGATTGTGAATTAATAGATTTAGCAAAGGAATTAAATATGAATTACTGTTTTGGCAGAGCTGACAACAATTTTGGAAATGCCATCTTCAGCAAATACATAATAGATAAAGCAGACTTTCAATGGTTACGTGTTGATCCTTATGAAAGAAGATGTTCTATCATATTGAAATCATTTCATTTTAACTTAATTGGTATTCATTTAGATGTTGGTGATGAAGAAATTCGACTGGAACAATACAACATTCTTTTGAAAAAATTACAAACAGACAATGATTTGATAAATCATCCAAATATACTTTTAGGTGATTTTAATGCTTTAAAAATAGAAGACTATTCTGAAGAAGAATGGTCCAAAATTGTTGAAATTCGAAAAGAAAACAAATGGGAATTACCAAGGAGTGATTTGATACATAAAGTAGAAGAAGATTTTCTTGATGTTTGGTCATCATTGACTGACCAAAAAATTACATCAACTTGTAGATTTGATACAAGAATTGATTATATTTTCTTTTCAAAAATGAATATTTTTGAAATTGTTGAATTTGAAAAAATTGAAAATGAAACTTCGGATCATTACCCGATTTATATGAATTTTAGAATAAAAAATTGAGAATATATGTTCAAAATTGGCTACTTTTTTTTCTTAGCATCATCCAATCAAATCGATTTTGTTTTAATATGGATTTAGGTTCAGAAGAAGAGGAATCAAATTTAAGTATTGATCTACTGACTTTTTCAAGTGATGTAGCGAAATCAATATCACAATTGTACATAACTGAAAAAAATGAACTCAAAACAATTGACAATTTCCAACAAGAATTTGAGAAACAAAATTTACTTTTTTTAACAACAGAATTCTGGAATTCCAATAAATCAAAAATAAAAACGGAAATTGAAAAACTCAAAAAAAAGGAAGAAAATTATATTTTAATTATTGATTCTTTAAGAAGTGACTCACATGTTATTATTTTTAGACCTTTTAAGTTTGGAGGAATTTTTGAAAAGATTGTTGTCCGTTGGAAAGAAAATTATTGTTTACAAGAATTTGCTTCTTTAAGAGAAAAATATGATAAATATAAGTATACTTTCCCACCAAAACAACTTGAATCTCCGTTATTCATTGAAGAATATAAGTAAAAAGAAAAGTTAATTTTAATCTAAATTCTCTTGGAAGAGTATTGCTTATATTGTTTAAAATGGAGATTGATATTCCTTTAGAAACAGAAAAACTATTACAAGATTTTCAATTCAATGAAAAAATCAAAAATATTGAACAAATTTCTGATATTTTATTTGTGTTAAAAAAAATTGTAATTTCTTTATTAACAATTTTCATTAATTATTTTTCACTTTAGGCTAAGAAGCCTTATCATCCAGCAAGTTTATTATTAATAATCATGTTATTTGGAAATGAAATTCAAATTGATTCATTTTTATCATTGGTCGAATATCATTTTGGAAAATCATTTTCAGATGAATTGAGTCTCATTATGATCATTATTCAATTCCTATTTCACATTTTTTCAGATGAAAATATTCAAATAATTCAATTTAGAGTCACAAAAATTTTGAGGAACATATTGGTATTGATTTAACACAAAAATTATAAAATTTTATTAAGTTACGTCTATTCTTCAAGCATAGTTTGGTAGATTTCGCTCCATTTGAATCTTGTAAATGTATCATGAAGTACATTTGCTTCAATGTCGAATAGTAATCGATCAAAAATAGTAGATTCACATTCATTGGTCTCTAAGCATTCCCTTAAAGTTTTTTTTGCATGTAATAACAATGTTCTGGAAGTGTTGATTTCATATTCTGCATCTGCTGTTAAATAAGTTTCATGGATGTATTCTGCTTTATCTAATCTTTCTTCGGTATCATCAATAGATTTAAAATCACGAACATCTTCCCAGAATTTGATATTTTCAACTGAATACTCTTTTTGTGTGAAGTGATAAAGATATGCTCTTCTAAAATCATTTTCTAAAATATCAAATAATTCAAGTGATTGTCTTGGATTTGAAATTCTTTTTGTTGTTTTTTTTTTTGACTTAAATGAAAGTAATTGAAAAGAATTTTTTCTGCTCTTTCTTAATTTCCATGGTGATATCTGTCGTGAAAGGAATGAATTATCATCTTCTTCAAATTTTTCAGTTGAAGGTTCTGAAAATGATGAAAACCTTTGAGCTTGTAAACTGAGTTTTTTAAAGCTAAAACTATCTCCAAGTGATGATTTTCTTTCTATTTTGTTTCCTGAAAATCTCATACTTGATGACCTTTCTTTTCCAAAATTGAACTGAAGAAAAGAACTCTTTCTTTTTGGAATAATGAGACCGTCTTCACTTTTCTTTCTGCAAAAAAAATCAGCTGTATCCATGCCTTGAAAAATATCTTTATCATCTTCATCCAAATCAATTAATTCTTCCGAAAATGTATCTGATTTTTTTGACTCGTACGACCTTGAAGTGATGCTTTTATTCATTGAAGGACTTGAAATTGGTGAAGAAGGACCAAAACCTGAAGTTAATTTTTGTGATTTTTGTGATTCTGTCTTCATTTGTTTCAATTTGAATTTTGGTGTTTTTAATGAATTTCCACTTGACGAACTATTTGCCACAAAGTTTGGTGACCATCCTTTCTTTTTGATATCTAATTCTTTATAAATTAATGAATAATTAAAAATGAAGTCTTTCTGTTTCGTTTTCAAATTATTTTTCAAATACTGTCCAAAATGCAATTGTTCCTTTATCTCTTCAATTCTATAATTTGTTAAAAAAAATTGAACACTTTACGGTAAATATTCATTGTATTTCATGGTCAGTTCAAGTTTATTGTTCTTCAAAAAAAAAATGTGAGTATCTCGTTGTGAACTTTCTGCTTCTGAAATGTAACGATTTGGAACATGAAATTTATCGAAAAAAATAAGTTGGTGGTCGCAAACAAAAGTAACTTTGTCATTTAGGTTATATTTTACAAGAATGTTATGAACAACTGAGCTCCTCTCACTAAACACGAATACTATCCGAACGTTATGGTCATCTAGTTCATCTAGCAATTGAAAGATTTCCTGTATAGCTTTGTTGTTTGTTGGATATATCAGTGGTTGAATAAAAACTTGATTTTTAAATGTTTTTTTTTTTTTTTACTTAGAAGCGTCAGATGTTTTTTGTTGATCTGTTCGACTGTTTTGTTGTCTGGCAATGTTTTTATGGCTGCCAAACACTTTTTATCAAACAAAAATTCAGTCTTCAGTGGTTTTTGTTTACAAAGCAAACTTTCCATTGGACCTACAGTTGACCAATCACGCGACAAGTCATCCATTTTAAGTAACAAATCTCCGTTTTTGAGATAAAAATTTGAAAAATTTATGATGTTTTAGAGACAACTGATCAGTTTTAAATCCATGACATTTTAGTCCAATCAGATACTGTTTTCGCTTCTTCCAAAATTGGAAAATGGGAAACGATTTTTCTTCACCAGAAAATTTTCCTTCAAATGACTTTGAACTTGTAATAAGATTGTCAAAAGAGTTGGAGTACCTTCTTGAAACGCATTTTGATTCTCATGGAAAAGGTTTACATGAAAAAATTACAAATGCAAAGAATTTACCAATAAAACTTCAAAAAAAAATGAGATACGTTGCCACAGTTAGAAATAAATTAATTCATGATAGAGATTTCAATAAAATCGATAGAACTGCTTTTATCAAAATTTTTAAGGAAGCTAAATCTGAACTGGAAGAATTAAAAATTTTAAACGAAAAAGATTCAAGTTCTTATTGTAAACTAATGTAATTGAAATCAAACAACATTTAATTCAAACAAAAATCAAAAAACAAAATAAAATTTTTCTCAATCAGCTTGAATGAACACGTTGAAAAATCCAGAAAAATTAAATATGAAAGAACTATCAATTTCTTCAAATTGAATAACAAAAAAAGAAAAAATTCAGTCAATGTTGATGAACATCAAGAATAAAGTGATCATAAAGATCAAAGATTGTATAGATTAAATTTTTTTTAAATACGATCCAAGTACATGAGATGTCTTTGTTGTAGCAATGGAATAACAAAGATATTTGGGTAAACTGACCATCACAAAAAATCCAATATTTTGAAAGAAAAATTGTTCAAATATTAATCTCATTCGTCCATTTTTTTTATACCAATAAACTCACAATGTTTGATTTGTTGTTAATAACATGTGTCAGTATTTTTTTGTTATACATGGTTCCTCCGGAAGTGATGATATCAATACTACAGCAGTTTGATATTCAAATTCCAGGTGTACCTCAAAAAACATCAAACCAAAACCAACAACAAAAACAAAACGAAAATTTGCAAACCAAAACCAAAGCAACAGAACAAAAAAAAGAAAAAACTTTACCAAAAGAAAAGAAAGAAAAAAGTATTTTTGAAAAAAAACTTGAAGAAAAAAAACAAGTTGAACCTGTAAAAAAGAAAGAAGAATTGCCTCCAAAAATTCAAGAAAAGTTGAAAATCAATTTAGAAAAGAAACCTTCTGATAATCATATTGAACTTAGAATGACAAGTACACCAAGAAGAACTCAAAGTTTAATTTCCGAGATTTCCAGATCACCAAGACCTGTTTTCAAAGGACGTCACAAAAGAAAAGCATCCTCAGTTTCAGCAGAACTCGAAGATTTAAAAAAAGATGTTGATAGTGTAAAATTACCCGATAATCCTGATAAACTAGAACATAAGTTACAAATCGAATATTTTAAAAAGAGCATTGCAGAAGCAGAAAAAAATAATAAGAAGAATTATAATATGAATGATATTAAGAAATCCAGTGTTGTTGAAGAAGAAGTTGTTGTTCAAAGAGAACCTATAACCAGTACATCTTCAGATTCTGGTGGAGCAAGTGGTATAACAGCAAATGCTTTACTTGGAGCTCTTAAAAATTTAAGAAAAACACCAAAATAAAACTTCGGTTTAATATTTTCCAGCAAACCAATCATTTTTGGTTGAAACAAAAAACAACAAAAAAAGGAATGAGTCATGAAGAAATTGGTAACTTTTCAAAAAATACTAAAATTCAGTGAAAGAAATATTATCACAAAAAATACATCGACCTTTTTTCGTCTCTGAAAGAATAATGCATGATCCTAAAAAACGGTAAGAAAAAAAAAAGTTAAAAATCAAAAAGATCATTTTATGTCCGAAAAAAAACGAAATTATATGATGAACTGTTAATATCAATCTCAAATAGTGTTGAAAAAAATCCTTGTGTAATTTTGACCATTGAAAATGGACCTTACACGATGCAAATTTTGGAAATTTTGAAAGAAAATGAAATAGAAGTCCAATTGATTGAATTAGGTACACCATTTACAAAAATAAAAGAAAGAGAAATGATCAAAATTTGGTCTGGTTGGGATGTATTTCCACAAATATTTCTTAACGGTTTTTTACTTGGTGGATATGATGAATTGAAAATCAGTTTAGAAGGTTTTTTTTTTTTTGTTTTTAATTGTTTGTTAGATGGAACATTTGAAAAGATATTGAAAATAAAACGAAAAATTTCATCTCCAAGAAAATTTATACAAAAAAAACAATCAATGGAAAAAATTCCAACTGAAAAAGTTGAATTATCAGATACACAATGGGATAATGAATATTATCAAAAGTGTATAGATTTGAGTGAAATTACACTTGAAGAGTTACAAGTACCTGAAAAATTCAGATTAGATGTTCGTGAACAATTATTAATATTTTTGAATTTAGGAAAGTGAATTTAAACAACCATATAGTGAAATAGTTTCATTATTAAAAAAACTAAATATTGTCCATACACCAGGTTTTTTTTTTTTTTTTGAATAATTTTGTTATACAGAAGAACAATTAGCAGTTTTAGAAAAAAGTATAGGTGATATAACACTATGCATCGAATATCATTATAAAAAAAATTTAAAAAACGAAGAGGTCATGGTTGGAGCTGATGATTTAATTCCTATTTTCATATATTGCATCATAAAAGCAAAAGTCAAAAGATTGTATACAATGTTCAAAAAATTAACTGAATTTTGTGATTTCAAAGGAGGTGGTGGTTATTCCATTGCAACACTGGACACAACTTTGAATATCATTTCAAACTTGAAAACATCAGAAGAAATTTTGAAATGGAATTGGGATAACGCAAAATTAAATGACTTTTAATTTTAAACTTTTACTGATCCAATTAACATAATTTTATCTCCTGTTTGATTTATTGGATTTGTTGATTTTCCAATAACAATAGCTGTTTCTTCTGCTCTATATTCTTTAATAACATTTCCAAAAACTGATTTGACTTGTGCTAATAAATCACCTTTTTTTAATCTTTAAAAAAGTTAATAACAATAAAAAAAACAAACTGTTGGTTTAAATTTGGAAGTACATTTAAAATACCACCAACATCTGAATGAAGCCATTTGTAATCTTGACAGATGACAGGTGTAACTGATGGAATTGAATCTTCTTCTAAAGGTAACATTTTCAAATAATTCTATTTCAAAAATGTCATTACTTTTTTGTTTTTTTTTACCATTGTTTTCCAAGTTGAGTCAATAAAAACTTTTTCTAATCTTTCAATAGTTTTTGTTGAATCACCAAATGAAACATAAATACCTTTGATACCTATTTTCATAGCTGCTTCAACAAGACTTCCTTTTGAAATAGATGTATTATCTGGTAATATTATATCAGCATTTTGTAATAACGCCATATCTGAACAGGTTTTATCTTGCATGTGAGCTCTAACATGATAAGAAATAACTCTTGCATATTCTAATGTATGTAAATCAATCAAGTATTCTAATTGTGAAACCACATGATGGAAAAAGTTATGTGCATAAATTTCAGATTCACAACCGTCTAATTTTCCTGGAAATAATTGATTCAAATCTGCACCATCAACAAATAATTTTTGACAGCTTTTATATCCTATTGGATTTGCAAGACTGAAAAGTTAGAAATTTAGTTCGAAAAATTACATTCCAACTAATGAACCTGACAAATCATTAATTTCAAGTTTTGAAAATATTTTATGGAAAATTGTTATTCCTTTTGTTTCATCACCATGAACAGAACAAGTGAGTCCTAAAACAGGACCTGTAAAAAAATTAAGAAAAATGAAAAAAAAAATCATACCTGTTTTGAGACCTTTTGCGACAATAACAGGAACTGAAACCATTTCTCCTGTTGTTGATGTAATAATAGGAACCCATATATGATGAATTCTTCCTTTTTCCAAATTTTCAATGTTAAAGTTTTTCACAATGATTGGTTTTTCAGTTCTAGAGATATTTCTTTTGGCAAATTCATCAGTTTTTGTATTAATTTTTGATTCTATCACTTCAATATTTTGTGATGAATAAATTTGATATTTTTTAATTTGTGGCATAATCTTTTGATAAAAATGAAAACCTGTTAATTCTCTATCATATTTTTTAATAGTCTTTGTAATAATTGAAACATTTTTGTATGAAAAATCTTTGAGGTTTTCTAAACGTTTACTAATTTCATGAAGCAAGTGGTTTTTATTTTTTTGATTTGATCTTGGTGAAATAACACTTTCTGAATCTTCAACTGTTTCATATAACTTTTCTACAAGCAGAAAAATTTCTTTTTCTTTTGTCATATAAATTTCATTCAATAAAGTTACTTCTTTGGATAGTTGTTCTTGAAAAGTTTCGAAAATATCTTTTGAGTTTTCTGCTATTATTTTTACTTTACATTCTGTCAATAAGTTTTCAAAATGTTCTTGATTGAAGTGGGACATCGTTTGTGCGTTTTTCGGTTTGTTTCAAACTTCCACCCAAAGAAACGAATTTATTGGTTGAAAAAAATCGGTTGGAAATTGGAATAAAAAAAATTTAATTTTTTTTTCCATAGAATACACTTATTGATCTTTCTACACCGTTTTTCAAAGCTTTTTCTTTTGCTTCGATTTTGGCTTGATTTAAATTTTCATTTTTCGCAACTCCAACACCGATTTCTGAATAAAAAATAAATCAAATAAAAAAAAAAGAACCTTCATGATAGTTACCATTCATTGTATGTGTTAAAATAACTCTAATAGAAGTACAAACTTCATACTCTTTATTTTCCAATAAGTCCTGGAATTCAATAATTGAATTTGATAGATTCAATTTCAAGCTGAGTTTTCCTAAATTCCTAAAAAAAAAAAAGATTAATTGATAAAATATTACGTTAAAATTTTCTCCACTTCTCCACTGGCCATATGAAAAGTTAGGCACTTTTGTTTGATTGGTCAGTTTTCTCTTTTTGTTTTTCTCTTATTTTTGAATTCATGACCTCAACTTTGAAAGTAAGTACAATAGGAGGTTTTCTTTCCGAAAAAACACCACTACTACATCAATTAGTCAACGGTGAAATACCAAAAAAAGACGAAAAATTCAAGCAAAGTACAAAGACGATAAAACAACCAGATCATGTTTATGAAATCACTTTTATGGAGCCACTAAGTATTTGAAGCATTCTTTTTTAATAGTTTTCTATCTTTAGGTTTTCACGATAAAGACCAAAAATTTTCTGCGCTGGAAACGACAAATTTGCTACTTTATGTTTTCAATGTATATTATGATAATGTCAGTGACATTGCAGAAAACGTAATTCAATTTTTAAATTCACCTTTTCATTTTTAGATACTGGATTTAAGGTAAAACTTTTTTCTTTTATAACAAAAAAAAGAAACAAACTTTATGATGTTCCAATCATCTTAGTAGCAACAGGAATAGAAAGAAGAGTTTCAAAAGGTAAAACAAAATAAAAAACTCATCAAAAAACCAAGAAACTCACACCAATTTTAATTCTTCTTTTATAACCTACGAAAAAGCTTTAGAAGTTGCTAAAAAGTTATCAGTTCAAGGATATTTCGAAATAGATACAAAAAATAAAAAAGGCTTCTCTGATTTGTTTTCTAAATCAATTGATATTACAATGAAGCATGGAGAACTTAAAAAAAGCATGATACGTAAAAGTGGAATTTTCAAAAAACACGCCAAAGGATACATCATTAATGAATTAGATTTTTTAACAGGACCTGAAATATACCCAGAAGAAGAGATTAAAGCAGTTGTTGATGATTGTTTATTGTTAAATCATCCATTACTTCAATATATAAAAGAATTATCAAATAAATTGGATCAAGAGATTGTAGAGAGGAAAACATTACAATATTTAGTTTTTGAATTACAACAAAAAGTTGATATACAACAAGAAACTATTGAACAATTAAAAAGTGGTCAAGGATCACCAAATTCTTCAGGTTCTAATATTGCAGCTGAAAAAACAGTTATATCACCAAAATATCAAAATACTAAATTCAAAATGAATGAAATCAATTTCAAAAGAGCAAGTGCTAAAAATAAACAATCTCCACATTCACCAAGATCTCATGATAATGGAAACGAAAATGGTGAAGAATTTGGAATGAAAATGAAAATTCTTCCAAGAAGTTTTTCCGATGATAAAAAAAGAACATCTGAAAGAGCAATGAAATTACCAATTAGTTTTAAAAATCATTCAACTGGATCAATGATGATGACAAGTGATAGTGGACCGGAACCTGAAAGAAGAAAAACATTAACAGAACAAGATTTAGTTGATATTGGTAAAAAAGTTGATATGGTTGCAACAAAAAGACAACAACCAGGACATAAAAGAAGAACAAGTATCACTTTAGGACAACAACCAAATCCTGTACCAAGTGGTACTTTTAAAGTTAAAAAAAATATCAAATTGGAAGATTTCATTCATCAAAAAGAAGAAGAACAGCAGAAACAAGTTAATAAGAAAAATGAACAAACTAATCAATCATCTCCATCTCCAACTCAAAAATTTGCACACTCAAGAAAAAGATCTTGGAGTTTAACAACAGCACAAGAAATTGAATTATTACAAAAAATTGATTGTACTCAAGAAGATTTTGAAGAGGAAATAGTTGAAGAATTTGGTTGTAAATTTGTAAATGTTGAATTTATTATCAGAAATGAAATATCTTCACCAAGGTCAAAAAATAAAATTAAAGTAGTTTTAACACCTTCAACAAGTAGAAATATTCCTATATTAAGGGATCAATTGAAGCCATCTCAATTGATGGCAAAAATTAAAAGAAAAAAATAAACTTTTTGTAAATTATTTTAATTGGTTTATTTTGTTTTGAAGGTTGAAGATGAAAACAGAAAAGGTGAACAAAAATATATGTGGATCAAAACTTCTTTACAACTTCTTCAAGGTGATGCTGAATTTTTTATTTGGAACACTCAAACTGTTAGTGTATTACTTGTGTTTTCCAGTTGGAAAATTTTTTGTCTGGCTGAATCTATCAATGGACTTTGTTGACAAAGATGGAAATTTAAATCAGTTCGTTAGTGAAATAGAGACAGATTATTGTGTAAAAAGTGCTGCTAGAATTATAAATCAACGCCCACGAGATAAAAGAAGGCCTTTTAGATGGCCAATGAAATCAAACCTTCCATTTGTTGTCCATGTAATTTAACTTTTCAATTAACTGATTGTTACTATTAGTTTAAAAAAAAAGGTTTTCTTCGAGAAATCACTCTTTTTTTGGAAACAAATGAAATCAAAACGGCTAGATGTATAATATCAGCAATGAATTGGAAAACAGGACAATATGAAGTAATAAGTGATGAACCAATTGATCAACCAAATACTGAGAGTCTTACATTGAACTACTCAGTATCAGACGAACATCAACTTATTTGGACTTCACAACTTCGGATTGTATTTGCATGTGAAAAATATGTGAATGAAAAGATGTGCATTTCAGGAATTTGTCTGAAAACATCAATGGATTATCCAATCAATCATGAAATTAAAATCAATCGAATCTTCTTGAAAGATCATCTATTTTCAGATTTTACAATCATTATAAAATCAAATCAAAAAAAATATTGTTTTCCAACACATAAATTATTGTTATGTGAACATAGTTCATATTTCAAAGATGCTTTATTATCGTCTCCAAATTTGAAAGAATTTGAATTGACAGCTGATGTCAAATATTTCAATTTAATTTATGAATATCTTTACACAAAAAATATTCAATTCCAAAAAGAAAATACATATGATATTATGATTATCACAAGAAAATATAAGTTTGATGCCTTGTATCAACAGTTATTTGATCAGTTTTTAATTGACATTTCAATGGATGAATTCTTTGAATTATTGGTCAAATATGAATCTCTTGATTTTGAATTTTTTATCAGATCTTCTTTGACCTATATTGTACAAAATGAAAAGTTCACAAAAGTTGCAAAGAAATTTTTGGATTATTTAATCGTGAACATTAATGATTGGAAGCCAATTGACAAAGATTCAAAAGAGAAATATTTGTCCTTGTTAGATAAATTTGTGAAGTCACAACAAGAAAAAGAGTTGTTTCAATTGTTTGATAAATTATCAAAGAGAATAAACGAAAAAGTAACTTCTTCCTGAGCACCAATCAAATCATTTGTTATTTTTAGTTAAATTTGACTCCATGCCACCATTTATCGTTGAAGAAGAATTACATGAAAAAAACCCATTTCCATTTGAATTGAGACAAAACTGGAATGAATATGTTGATGAGTTATATGAACTTGATCGAACACTTTTTGAAGAAAATGCGTGGGCAAAAGAAGAAATAATTTCTTGTTCAAAATCAGAAACAAATCAATATTATTTTACAGTCAATCCTATACCACTTAAAAATTCAAAATATCCAAAAATTATTTCGTACGCTGGTTATGAAGTGCATAGTTGTCTTGATACTTTTTGTGAAATTTCTGTTCTAGGAGTTTCACCAGAAATGCAAGGGAAAAAAATTGGAGAATGGACTTTATTAAGTTTACTGCTTGATGCTTATAATAGAGGTGTGAAAATGGCTCAATTGCATGTTAAAGAAGACAACACCATTGCATTGAATTTGTACATTAAAACAGGCTTTAAAGTCTTGGCATTGAAAAATAATTACTATCAAAACGATAAAGAAGAACATTGCAGTAATGCCTACATCATGGAATTGAGATTGAATTATTTGAATCTTTTTAAAGCTTATGAGTTGTCTATGAAAAAAATAACACATATACTTGAATAAAATTATAGTATTGGAACAAGAAAGTTCAGGACTCAAAGATAAAATAACATTCACGCCTAAGTCACCAATACTTTAGTTTCCTTAGATACTTCCCTTCTTGTCTGAGTGGTTCAACGACAATCAACATTTAGATTTAGTTATCTAGTTACCACAGTTTTTAAAAAAAATTTATTCAACAATATCAAGTAACTCAACATCGAAAACTAAAGTAGCTCCACCTGGAATATCACTACCAGCACCATAACTTCCATAACCATAATCTGATGAAATCACTAAAATGCTTCTTTCTCCTTTCTTTTAAAAAATTTGTAAAAAACTAAAAACTGAACTTACAGTGAATGTTAAAAGACCTTCATCCCATCCTCTGATCACTTCATTTTCTCCGACAGTGAATTCAAAAACATCTCTTCCTCTTGATGAATCAAAAACAGCTCCGTTCAACAAAGAACCTGTATAATGGACAACAACAGTATCACCTTTTTTTGGTTTTGTACCATTTCCTTCTTTGAGAATTTCTTTGACAAAACCAGATTTTTGTGACTCACGTGATTGTTTGCATAGTTTTTTGTGGTTTGGCCAATTTGTTTTTTGATGTTCTTTCATGCAATAAGACACTTGTTTACAAGCTGAGCATACTTGCATATCATTTTTTTTTACTTCACATTCGTTACAAATGTTTGAGACGGACATTGAAAATTTAAACCAATGATTTTATCTTTTTTTTTATTGGTGCATTGGAAGAAATGAAAGATTGAATAATGAACAATAGATCAAATGGATCGAAAGAAATTATCATAAATTGTCAAGAAACTTACCTGTAGATATTAACTTTCGATTTCGATGACAAATAAAACATGTATTTTATCCTTTACATTCATCCAATCAGATTCATGCCAAAAAAATCAAGACAAATTTACTTTCCAGTAAGAGAGTGGAAAAATTAATATTTCAAGGAAAGTAGTACTTTTGATTATCATGGAAGTAGTAAATGTTCTCTGATACTCTTTGATGTAGACGATGATGAAGTTTGAATAAAAAAATAATTTAACAACTTCAACAGTGTACTGAATTAATAGCCGGAAATATGAAAGGATATCTTTCAATATATAAATTTAAAGATAAAAAACCTGCATATTTTGCAGAGAATCTTGGCACAGTAAAAAAATTGAATCTTAATTTTTTCATAAAGATTACTGCATTAGCAGCAGAAAAAATAGACTTAGGAATTGTATATATTTTTTTTTTTTTATTTTTTAAATAGACTATACTGGTTGTTATCACCGCAGAAGGTCTTTGTCACATTTTTTGTGTCACTGAAGAATCCAAAAATGAAATTGTTCCTTGTCAAGTTTTAAAAGTACCTTGTAATGTAACATCTATTTTATTCAAATCAAATGAAATTGTTCTTGGATCTACTGATAGAAACATCTATATTTATGAATTTGTTTGCTCAAAAATTGAAAATAAATTATCAATGAAAATGGTGTTAAAAAAAAAATTTTTTTGTGATAAACAAGTGTAAGCAGCTGTCATTAATTTCACTTTTTGGTATAGATATTCACTGTCATATCATGAAGAAGAAGGAGAATCAATGATTTTAGCAGGTTTTGCAATTGGAGGTTTTGCACTAGTTTCAAAAGATAATCTTCAAATATTCAAATCACAATCAGAAATTCAATTTGGAATATCATCACTTCCTGAATATGTCAATGGAAACTTGAACTTTGTTCAAGATAAATCATTTATGATATCTGCAAATACGGAAGGAATGATTGCAGTTCATTCTGTGTTGAATCATGACAATCGAAATATTTGGTCAATAGATTTAGAACAGGAAATAGTGGGAGTTTCAAAAGAAAAGTTTACAAAAAATGGTAAAAATGATGAAATTTGTGTTTGTACTTGGGATGGAATGACATTCATTATTGACTCTGATAAAAATATTGTCAAATTCAATTTCAAAGATCGTGTTTGTACTTTCTTAACAGGTTCAATACTGAATTTAAATTAATCTTTCAGGGTATTATTCAATTTCAAAAGAAGAAAAAGTACTTTCTATTTTTTAGTAATTCCAACTTTTATCTTATTATTTAAGTGTTCCATTTGGTGATACAATAACAATGTTTTATAATGTTACATTCAATTCAATCCCTTATTATTCATTGATCGAATTAGTCGACAAAAAAGCATCCAAAGAATTAAAAGAAAAATTAGACGAGAAATTCAAAGGAAATAATGAAGAAAAAGCAAAATATTTTTATAAATTATTGTATAAAACATCACAAATTGATGAGCTGAAAATAGAATAAAAAATTTATTTCACTCAATTTTGTTAACAATAACATCCTGAAGGTTCTTCTTGATTTGTGGTTTCGGTGGAAGATGGATTGAAAGGTACTGTGAAATCTAATGAAATGAATAAAAATTTTTGACTTACAATTGTCTTTTGATTCTGCTGCTTTCTCACTGGATAAACTTGGTAATTCAGAAGCTACTTTTGTGAATAAAGTTTTGATGTTATAACCACGTTTAGCACTTGTTTCTAAAAATAAACAGTTGTTATCTCTTGCTTTTGATTCACCATCTTCAACTGTAACTTCTCTAAAAAAAAATTAAAAAAAAAATTCCAAGTACCTTTTTTCGGATAAGTCAGATTTGTTTCCAACCATCATAATTACAATATCATCACCTCGTTCAGATCTGATGTCCATCAACCATTTATCAACATTATCAAAAGACTTTCTGCCTGTACAAAATTAGAAAAAAAAATATACTTGTAATATCATACACAACAATTGCAATTGAAGAATCTCTAATATAAGAAGGTATTAAACTTCGAAAACGTTCCTGTCCAGCTGAAAAATTTGTTAATTTTTTTTTAAAAATACCTGTGTCCCAAAGTTGCAGTCTTACAGTTGTATCATCTAAATATATAGTTTTACTCAAAAAATCAATGCCGATAGTTGCCTGTTTTATTTTTAATTTTCATTATTTTGAATACTTTATAGTTTGTATCAAAAGTATCATACATGAATCTTGTAATCATCGAGGTTTTTCCTACTGATTGATCACCAAGAAATACTAATTTAAACTTTTGAGAAGGAGTCACCAACGGAGAACTTTTTGGTGAATTCATCAAGTTGAGGTTACTTTTGGAGAACCAATCAAAAAAGACTCAAAGTTAAATTTCTTTTAAATTTTGAAAAAAATTATTTCAATAATTTATTTAAATGAACGTATTCTCATAAAAATTGACTCAAAAAAAAAAATCAACCAATCACTTTTTTCAATGGAAGAAAAGATTCAAGAAGACGACAAACAGTACACTTCAAATTTTCATATTTAATAAACTTTGTAGAACGTATTTTGGTGTTACTGAACCTATTTCATGGGCAAAAGCAACTGAAAAAGATCGAGAAAAGACCCAAAAAATCGTCAAAATTCTTGAAGCCGCAAATTTATTTCCACCAAGAGAAGAACAAATGAAAAGAGAACAAGTACTCAGCTCAATTTATGATATACTTAGAAAATGGTGTAAAGAAACAGGTATTTTACTCGTCGTTCCTTTTTTATTTTTTTAAACAGGAATGAAACAAGGATTAAGTGAGGAATTGGCAGAAGAAGCTGGTTGTAAATTAGTCACTTTTGGTTCCTATAGATTGGGTGTTCATAATCCAGGAAGTGATATTGATACGTAATTCACACAAGAAAATTTATTTTAAAAATAAATAGACTTTGTATTGTTCCTCGTCATATTACAAGAGATAAATTTTTTTCAGAACTTAAAGAAATACTAGTGAATATGGAAGTAGTCAAAGATTTTTCAGCTGTACCTGATGCCTATGTCCCAATTATGAAAATGGAGTTTGATGGAATCTCAATCGATTTATTATTTGCAAGATTAGCTACAGGTGTAATTGGAGATGATTTTGATCTTTTAAGTGAAGAAAATTTAAAAAATGTTGATGGTGAAACACAAAGAAGTTTAAATGGTCCACGTGTAGCTGATCAAATTTTAAAATTAGTTCCAAACATTGATAACTTTCGTATCACTTTGAGATGTATAAAACTTTGGGCAAATAGAAGAGGAATCTATGGAAATGTTTTTGGTTATTTAGGTGGTATAAGTTATGCTTTATTAGTCGCTAGAATATGTCAACTTTATCCAAACGCAAATCCTAATATTCTTTTATCACGTTTTTTTATTCTCTATAAACAATGGTGAGGAAAAAAAAAGAAAAAAATTTTAACACAGAATATTTTCTTTAGGAAATGGCCAAATCCTATTTTATTGACACAAATTATAGAAGGATCTTTAGGATTTCCAATTTGGAATCCAAAGTTGAATATTAGAGATAGACAACATTTGATGCCAATTATCACACCTTCTTATCCATCGATGAATTCAACTTACAACGTCTCCAAATCTACACTTAGAATAATGACACAAGAATTTGAAAGAGGAGTAGAAATATGTAAAAAATGTGAAGAACAAGAAGATGGTTGGGAAGAATTATTTGAAGAAACAGATTTTTTTATTCATTATAAAAATTATTTAGAAATTGAAGTTTCAGCGAAAACAGAAACAGATCATTTAAAATGGAAAGGATATATTGAATCAAAATTGAGATTTTTGATTTACAGATTAGAATCTATTGAAAATATGATTGTTCATCCATTTCCACATACATTCACAAATCCAAATCCAAAGGAACCTTTTTCATCAGTTACATATTTAGGTTTGAAATATTTGAAGACAAAACAAGGACCTAATGAAGTTGATCTTACTGGATCTGTTCAAGAATTTGAAGCACAAGTTTTTAATTCTTTATTTTTAATCATTCTTTCAATAGATTATGGAATGGCAACCAAAAACAGATGATATGTTAAAACCAATAATGAAACCAATTAAGAGAAGTGAAATTCCAACATTTGTTTTACCAATTGAAAAAAAGAAAGAATTAATCAAAAGATCAAAAAATTTGAAAAGAAAAATAGAAAACATTCCAGAATCACCATCAAAAAAAACAAAACTTGAAAATACAATTGATAAAAGTAATTCTAATAATGGTGATGAATCAAGTGCTCAAGAGAAAAATGAAAGTATTGGTGAATCTGATCAAGCAAAGTAATTTTAGTTTTAACCCTCCCAATAGGTTGTATTAAAAAAATAAAAAAAAAAGTAAAAATTGAAAAATGTCAAAAAAAACTTAAAATAAAAATTTTTTTCTTTTTGTCGATAGAATTCCTTCCAATTTGAATCTTCAAAAAAAGGAAACATACTGTAAATTTCATTAGAAAATGTACTTTAAAAGAAGCAGTGGTACTGGAGGAAGAAAAGACCAAATTTTTGTTTCTTAATAGGGAGAATCATTTTGAATGAATTGTACTTTTTGTTGTGAAACAAAGGGTTTCAATACAAATTTTGGAAGAAAAATAGACCAATCATCTGAGGTTTTCAGTTTTCACACTAAATTTTAAATGTCAAGACAACTTGGTCATATGGAGCATCAATTTTATCGTTTAATTGGAAAAAATGGATATAATATCGTTCAGATTGCAACGGTCCAAGGGAAATTGATCTCAAAAAACCTTGTGGCTGCACTTGTTTTGTTACAAAAAAAATATATAATTTTACAGTCAGGTGTCCAAATGATTAACTCAATTCCACACTTTGAAATAATACCAAATCATCAAAAAATACTACTTGAATCACATTTTAAGCAAGAAGACAAAAAATTGAAGACAGGAAAGGAGATATTTTATGATGAATTGAAAAATGGTTACAAACGGTTTTTGAAGTCACCTGAAGGCTTTGAAACAAGTATATTATGGAACTTGGTGGTGTTGAGTAATGAAAAAATGGATTCATTTGACATTATTCTTTCTTTTTCTCATATGATTCTTGATGGAAAATCAATTTGTGTGATTATGAGCGAATTATTGAAAAACTTGGATGCAATAAACAATGAAAAGGATGTAAGTATGGCTAATATTGTAGAAATTACACCTGCAATTGATGAATTATTTGTAAAATTTGAACCGAAGACTGATGATTCTGAAATTAAAAAATATGGTGAAATTTTTCTGGATGCTGAGGCTGTTAAAAAACCTTTTCAACAAAATGTTATTTTAAAAGAATATTCAGCTGAGAAATTAATCAAATTATGCAAAGAACATAGAGTTTCAGTCAATTCAATACTCTATGCTGCTTTCCTATTAAGTAACTTTATATTTTTTAAAACTATGAAGGTTTTGTTGAATCATGTGGTAACTTGAACAATGGTGAGTGGATTTATCTGGGAATACCATATTGTCTTCGTAATAAATCAAATTTGGCTCAAAATGTAGTTGGAAGCTTGGCAACTCAGTTCGATGTTGATATTCAATGGAAAGATTCTTATCAAGATTTATTATCTGAAGACATTTGGAAAATAGCCATTGAAATCAATCAAAAAGTAACCAAGAATGTTGAAAATAATAATTGCTTGGCAAGAGTACATCCACATTCATTGAAAACGAATCCTCGATTGTTGTTATCAAATATGGGACGATCTGATGATTTATTTGCAAGTATGGAAAAATTAAAGGTCTCCGGATTGTACACTACAATCAGTATGATTTTTGGTGAACCAGTTTGTGCTTGTCATTTGACAACATTGAACAATCAAATTTATTTTGCATTTACTTCAGGATATAATTTGAATTCTAAACTTGGAAACATTGCTTCTGATACAATTGACCTACTGAGAAAATTGTCGATTTGATCAATGGACAACTGGAAGAAAACGACAAATTTTATTTTTTCATTTTTTAAGTGTTAAGTTGTTAATAAAACATGTTTAATCAAAAATAGGATATACTTCATATCTTTGAGTGTTCTTTGATTGCTTCTTTAAAATTGGAATCGGATAAATCTAAAAATAAATTACGGAGTTTATTCACCAATTAAACCATAGATTTTCCTTCCAACACTCTCACAAAAATATGATCAACATTGTTCTTTTCATAGTATTATTCGCTTTTGGTTTATGGACAATTAACACAATTATACATTTACTCGGTTATACCAGATATCCAGGATCATTCTCATTTCTTCCGAGATTCTTACCAAAAATACCTATCATAAATCCAGATGGAATGAAAAAGTTTCATGAAACAGACATAGAGCTCAGAAAACAAAATCCAGATTTATCAAATTATCCATTTTTATCAATGGCAACTCCAACTATGCAACGTTTTGTTGTTTCAGACGCAAATGTTGTGAAAGAATTATTTTTAAATTCAGCAAAAGAATTTCCAAAACCACAAGACAGAATGGAAAAAGCGTTTGGTATTTATGGACCAAATATTTTAACAGAAAATGGAGGTAAATTTTTTAACTTTTTTTTCATCTTGTTAGAATCATGGAGAAAGCACAGATTACTCTGTAATCCTGCATTTAGCAAGAAAAATTTAGAGTTATTGACAACTGTTTCACATTTTGCTACAACAAAAGAAATGGAATCATGGAAAGAAAATGAATCAATTGATGTAAATGAAGCAATGAACAATATCACTTTAGAAATTATTTTGAAGGCTGGATTCGGTTATAACTTAGACAACAAGATCAAAATTGGAGAATATACTTTTAAAGAAAATGTGAAAATGATCATTGACTCACTCATCTATATTTTTCTTGCTCCTGGTTTTGTGAGAAGTTTTCTCTCAATGTTACCATTCAAAACAAAAGAAACAAAAGTAAATAATGTTATCAAAGATTTTGAAGCATATGTTGACGAAATTATAAAAAAACATGAAAATTCAAATGACCTGACACTTAATTATGATTTACTTTCATTATTATTGACCTCAAAAGACGAAGAGCAGGTATTAACTCAAAAAGAAGTTAAAGCTGATTCTTTCATTTTTTTATTAGCTGGACATGATACTACATCATCTCAATTGTCTTGGAGTTTATTTGAATTGGCAAAACGCCCAGAAATGCAAGAAAAAATATTCAATGAAGTAAAATCGATTGACTCAACAAAAGAACCAACTTTAGAAGATTATGAAAGTCTTGAATACACTTCATGGATTGTAAATGAATCATTACGATTACATCCACCAATTCAAGGAGTTATTAAAACAAATTCCAAAAAAAGAACATTTCATGGTGAAAAATATGATTTGACAGTTCCTGCAAATGAAACTTTTTTGATTAATATTCTAAGTTTACATACAGATGAACGTTATTGGGATGAACCAATGGAATTCAACCCTGAAAGATGGAGTAAACCAATAAAGAACAAATGTGCTTATCTCCCATTTTCAATGGGTTCCCGGAAATGTATTGGGTCAACTTTCAGTTTGATTGAATCAAATATCATTCTTGCAACTATTGTAAAAAATTTTAAAGTTGTGTTGGAAGATGAAAGTTTTGTGCCAAAATCACAATTTGGAATTGTTGCAAAACCTTCAGATTTACAATTAAAATTTCAAAGAAGAAAATAAAGTCAGAAAAATTTCAAGAATAATGGTGTTTTCACAAATAATTTGTTTTACAAATTCATTATAAATTAAAATAAAGGGATGAATATCTCAAGTGTGTTGGATTTTCCACCAAAGTCGTAAAAAAAATCTTTTCTCTGTAGTAATATTTTACTCATTTTTCATTCAATTTCAAATTCTGGATAAAACAAACATAAATTGAAAATGAAAGTGAGTAAAAAATGTTTTAATCAACAACATTCTTGAAATCCGACAAGTGAATTGGTGAATTCTCTTAAAGATTAATATTTGAATAAAAATCTCGTTTTTTGTAAATTTTTTTTTCAGCCAATCATGCAATTTTTTGCTGACAACTCAAAGTACTTCAAAGACGTTAAAGTTCAAACTTTAGTAGCTTTCACAGTGGGACTTCTCGTAATTTTTGTTAAAATTTATAGTTTTAGTGCGCAGTTGCTTCACTGGTTTGTTTAGGAGCAGGAATTTATTTTACTTACTCTGCCATTAACATTTCTGTCACAAAAACTCATTTTGTATCCACAATTTGTCATAACCATGGAATAGCAAGAACAGGTAATTCTCAAATAAATAATCAATTCAAAATAAGAAATACAACCTGGAATTTGGGGTTATATCCATAGATACTATACTGTTTCATACAATACAGCAGCACAAAAAAATGTAACATCAGTAACATCAGATTACCTAGTTTACCCAATAGCTCATGACTCATTGACTTGTTTTTTTTTTATTATTTTCTAACAACTAAAAAGGTTATTACAACAAAGACAATGTCAAATTGGTCAGATTGGACAATCAAGAAGGATTACTTGAAAGACATGCTATTTATTCAGCTGTACTTTATAGTTTGGTTCTTATTTTTTTGGCTGTTGTTTTGTCAATGATAGTAATGAGTATTGTTGATAAAATTAAAGAAAAGAAAGAATCAAGTTCCGAAACTGCTTTGGAAACAGAATATACAAAAGTTGTGAATGAAGAATAAAACATTTCATTAAAATCCACCTGTTTGTTCAACCATAGCATCAATAACATCCTGGTCTTCCATTCCTAACTATTTTTTAAAAATTAATTTTAATTTTATTTTTTACATCTCCTGCTGTGTTATTTTCATTGATTCTATTTCCATCGAATGTAAAACGTACAGATCCAACTTGAAGTCCTTGTCTTTTACAGAATGCGTCCATCAATTTTTTTAAAGGTGTTGATTTTTTAATTTTAAAAAATACTTCATTTCCGTCCTTTTTTTTATTATTTTTAATTCAAGGAAATATTTCTTACTGCGTTGACAACTTTAACATTGATATGTTCTCCTTTTACTTCATCTCCTTCTGTTGGTGTTGGTTTTTGTTCGTCGCTCATTTTTTAGAACTGCTTTATTTCTGATTGGTGAAGTTAAGTGAAATTGATTGGACATTTGAAAAAAATAATTTTGATTAAAATTACAGTTCTTCAGTGAAAAAGAAATAAGATTCATTTTGATTGAACCAACTATTGTTTTTATTGGTTTATTTTAATAATTTAAGTTTTGCAATGACCCAAGTATAAAGATAATATCCTCCAGCTCCAAAGATACAAATACTCAATGAAACAGCAATAGTGACCAAAACAACAATAATTGAAGTTGATCCAGCTGCAAAATCATTCAAATTCATCACAACAAAAACAATACCAATTATAACTTCAGCAATTGATAAAATACTACATGAAATCAACCCGATGAAAGCAATATTACAAAAACGAAATGAATAAATAAAACGATTGATCTTTGTAAAACTTGAAGCTTTTTGAGCACTCTTTCTTGTAAGGAATTTAACGATACAATAATAAACTGAAACACCAACAAGAAGAGCAGCACCCAAAACAAAACCAATAATGAATATAATTGTACCTATACTTCCAATTATAATATAATCAATTCCAATTTCTGTTGAAAATATTTTAATTTTTTTTTTTTTACTTCTGACATCTGATGCTTCAGTATCTGTAACCAGTTGAAATGAGTATAACAATCCAAATATAACAGAACAAATATTTGTTATGATGGCCAAAAGTACAAATGTTCCGAGAAATAAAAAGAGTACCATGTAACATGTACTTAATAAGAATTTCTTTTCTGTTTTGAGGTATTCTTGTTGATCATCAGTTTCTAATTTTTCATGGTATCTATCTGTATTAGTTGATGGTGATCCTTCTACTTCGACTTGCACATCCAATTTTTTGTAGTTCTCTTGCCCTTCGCTCATTTTTATTGGAGTGAACTGCTGTTTGTTTTATTGGTCCATTTTTTTAAGAAGCACTTTTGATCAGTTTTCAGTTTTTCTGATGGAAAAATTAAGTTTCAGCAGATATGTTTTTCTCAAGCATATTTATTGGTTGATAAATACGCCAATCATTTTTTATTATTTCTCCACCGCCAAAAAAAACCGTTATACACCAGCAGATGATAAAACCTTCGGCAAAGAAAAAAACAACTTTAACTAATTCACCAGTACAAAAAGCAAAAAAAACAAAATCTACAACAGAGACTAGTTCACCTAAAATAACCAAACAAGTTAAAACAAAAAAAGTTCAACCTCCAAAATTTAATGAAAGCACTACCAAATTGACCAGATCAGATTCTTTTGCAAATGTACTAAAACGTAAAGGAAGTAGCTTTTTTGGTGCTCTTCCAGAAATGACAGGTCGAGCATCACTTGGTATTTTATCACCAAGACGCAAACAAGCAACAACACCTTTCACTTCACCAACAAAAAACTCAATGACATCACCTAGAGAACCAAAAGATAAAGCAAGTTTCATTAAAAAACTTTCAAGTTTCAAAAAAGGAAAAGAAAACAATACAGTAACACCAAACAAATCTTCATCAAAAACTTCATCAAAAGAAAGTATCAATTCAGAAGAATTTGATGATGATGAAGAATTTAAATCACCTGTAAAAGTTTTATTTTCAGCTCCAAAAGGTATGCCAAATCTTAATTTGAATAAAATCAAATCAACTTTTGGATCAACTGAAGAAGATGATTTTGAAGATGAATTTGCAGATGAGCCAACAATCATTTCTATTGATAGTCCAAAAAATGAATGTTTAACAGATGATGCTTTGAAAACTCCAAGAGACGAAGAAGAAGATGAAGAAGATGTAAAAAGAGAAGCAGAAATGAATGCAATCAAAAATAGTTTTAGCAGAAAAATTTCAAACTCATTTAAATACGATGATGATTCTGGAGATTCAGAAGAAGATGAAATTGATGGTGCATTGATTGATGAATTTGGATTCAATGTACCAAAAAATTTTATTGTAAAGAAAAATAAACCAAAAGCAAAAGTTCAAAAAAAACAAAACATTCTTGATAAATTAATGTCACCAAGAGGTAATAAAAATCAATAAAAATCTTAATGATGAACTTATATTTTATCATAAATTTCATTTGTCACTTCTAATAACTTTTCTTGATCAATTTTTTCCACTTGAACTTTGAATGATGCCACAACAGGTTTGTGATCTGAAATATAATAACCATTTTCACTTTTGTACAATTCAATTTTTAAATTTTCTTCATATTTTGATTTGATTAAAATTCGATCACAATAAGCTGGTATTCTCTTCTTTTCACTGGTATCATAAATATCTGTTCCAGGATCAAATTTATAAGTTGGAGGAAATGTAATTTCACCTTCAATAAATCCTTCAAAAACATTTTTTGCCTTCATTTCAACATTTAATTGATCATATTTCAATAAATAACCATACTCTTTTTTCGCTATTCTTGAAAGGGCAACATCGTATTCTAAATCAACTCGATAATTCAAATCACCATAAAAGAAAACAAAATCATGAAATAAAGGAGCATAAAGATCATTTTCAAACAATGAATCTTTTACAATATCATGATAATTTGAGTTTCTTTCTTTGATGTTTTTTTGATGAGCTGCTAGATGAGCACAAATGAAGCAAAATGAAGATTCATGTAAATTAAATCTGATTGCAATTCCACCTTTATTTCCGAATCCTAATTGCCCAATACCCAATTTACTTACAAAGATAGTACTTAAACTTGGGAATAATTCTTTTCTGATGTATATACAATGATACAAGCCTACTAATTGATGTGAACTAATTTTGACATATTTGATACCAATGGAGGACGCCAGAATAATATCCCATGCCGCTGATACTTCTGATTGTGATTTAATTAATGTAACTGCTGACATATCAATTTCTTGAAGTCCAATTGCATAAATATCAGCGTCAATTTGATCCTTTTGTAACCATTTTGATAAAGAATTTGCTTCTATCTCTTCAGCTACATTCCATGTTCCAACGATAACTTTCAATTCAATCTTATCTGTATAATCGTTTTTTCTGGATTTCAAAATTCCTTGAGCGAGTGGAGATGAAAAATTAGATGTGTTGAAACCTAAACTGGCAGATTTGAAATTGATATTATCACTATCCGACCCAGAGCCTCTTTTATTGAATGTATATGAGCTATGTGAATCTAAAATACGTTCTGTAACATCAGATTCACTTTCTGGCATTGATTGAAATAATGATGATCTCTTCTTTGAAAAACTTTTTTCTTGAGAAACTTTTTTAGCTAAATTAGAACCAACAGTCATAAAACCCATATTCGTTGAAATATCAACAGATTTGCTCTTGATAAATTTTGATGAGTCTTGCATTTTCTCCACGTTTGATTTGCCAAATTTTCCTGAAATGGTTGTTAATGCTCCTCCAATATGCAGACCAATTTCATCTTCATCAAAATCATCAATCTTATCATCATAATATTCCATTAATGGATGAATGAGTTTCTTGGCAGTGACAAATTGAATTTGAAAAAAAGTTGATTGTAAATCATCTCTAAATGTTGCTTTAGGACGAATAGGTTTTAAAACTCTGAGTTTTCTATATAATTCAGCCAACAAAATGGCAAAATAATTTGAAAGATTAAATTGTTCAGTGAACCAATTAACAGCAACATTTCCTGGTAAAAAAATTAAAACAATAAAAAGCAAACCTGAAAATGTTTTGGTGTATGTCAAATCACCTTCAATGATTTCTGATGTTTCTATGGATGCTTCAAACGCTTCAATCATTTTTTCAATTCTTAAAGGTGAATTAGCCAACAATGAAAGTCTTTGCATTGTTGAAAAGTTTTTGAATAATAAATTCTTGTTGAATGGTGAGTACTCCAGTTTGTTTAAAAGCTCAGGTTGTTTGATATAGTACAAATTCAAATTTGAATCTGTAAAATCTTTGTGGTATTCTGAAACTGAAAGAATAAACTTCAACTGCAATAACACTAAAAGAGAATAAAATTAGAAACCAAAAATTTTTTTTTACGTTCACCAAATAATTTTCCAAGGTCTCTATTGATTTTTGTTGTTCCACGTTTTGGAAATTCTTCAATTTGAATGATACAATCAATAAATTCCTGTGAAGAAAAGCAATATTTGTATATTTTTGAGTGAATGGTCTTTTCAGAAAAAACAATAGCTTTTTCATTTTTGTTTTTCAAAAACAGATTAACTAAAATTTCTGAAAAATTCTCCAAGGTTAAATTTAATGGAAAAAGTCTTGAAAGAATTTCTGGGTCTTCCATTATTTGGTCAGTGTCTGTGATTTCAAGACATGAATCTAAACTATTTCGTTTGTTCAGAACTGAAGGGCTAGGTAAAGTGAATTCTTCTTCTTCTTCAGGTAATAATGATTGTGATCTTTTTACTTCGTTCAATTGCATCTGTAGGTTTGCAGATTTTCGCTTCACCAGAGCATCTTTCAACTTTTTTAAACTCATCGTCAATCCAAGTAATGTATGTGATTGGACAAAAAAAAATAACGGTAAAAAAAAATGGAAACATTTTTTTTTTGAATTTGAAATCTTTGGATAACACGTAATTTAAGTGTTTCTATTTTCCATTCATCACAAAAAATTAAGGAGTTTCCGAAAATAAAAAATTATTTTTTCCAAAAAGGAAATTCTATTATCCATTCTTTCTCTTTCCTTCTGTTTCAAAATTCTGAAATTTTCATCCAAATTTCTCCTTCTCCAAAATTTTGACCGTCTCCAAAACAATCACAACAATCAACTTAAAAATAATGAAAAAGAGTTCTTTTTTTTACCATTTAAAAAAACTTCAACGCCTAAAATGCAATTGTGAATGTACTTTCGTCAAGAAACGGACATAAAAAAAAAAATGTGAAAAAAAAGTTCAAATACTCGTTTTTTATCCAATGAAACCACTCCATGAAAATACTGATGAATCAACACCCAAACTCAATTTGCGGTTTGTCCAAAATACTTTACTGAACATTCAGAACATTGTGAAGAAAGACCAGAAGAACTACTTTGTACAGATTGTGATGACAAATTTTGCTCTGAATGTTTTGTCCAACAACATTCATCAAAGAAAAAGCAAAACCATCATCAAGTAGAACTCAATGAAAAATATTTTTCAATGTTTTGTGAGTTTCATCCAACAGAAAAGATAGAATTCTATTGTTTTGACCATAAAAATAAATTATGCAAAATTTGTTATGAAAAAGAACATAAAACACATTTCAGTGAACCTATAGATAAAATAATTAAGAAATTTCAACAAGAATCTCAAATTTTATCTTATTCAAAGGAAGAAATTCAAAACCAAAAAAAGAAATTTTTGAATTTTTATAATGAAGAACAAAAAGAAGTTTATCAAAAATTCAACAAAACAAAAGATAAAATGCAATTAAAATTTGATATTTTCAAATCCAAAAAAGAGAAAATCGAAAAAGATTTTTCAGAGTATCATGAAATCATGAACAAAATTGAATCTGGAAATGAATTGAGTTTTGATGAAATTTTAGAAATCAAATCATGTTTAAATCTACAATGTTGGGAATTACCAACTATTCAACATATTGGAATTTCATGTGATCAATGTAAAACAAAGAACTTCACAGGAATTAGATGGAAATGTAATGAATGCCCAAATTTTGATTTATGTGATATTTGCATCATTTTAAAAGGAATTCATCCAAAACATGGATTTACTAAAATTGAAAAACCTGTTGAAGTGGATCCAAAAATTCATTCTGGAGTTCAATGTAACAAATGTGGAATGAAGAATTTCATTGGCTATAGATATTTTTGTAGAACTTGTAAAAATGTGAATTTATGCAATTCATGTTTTGAAGATAAACTATATCTCCGAGGAAATCATGATTCTCACATTTTCATTCGAATTTCTGATGCAAATTTACCTAAACATTTGAAAGTAATTTGTGGTCATTGTCAATTGAAAGATTTTAATGGAAAGAAATACACATGTAAACAATGTGAAGATTATGATTTATGTGAGTATTGTTTTGAAAATAGATCAACATTTCATCAAAAAAATCATATTTTTAAAGTTTATTCTTATCCACAAACTGAAGAAGAAATGTTGAAAAGTAAAAAGAGAAAAGAAATGCATACACAAAGTAAACCACCTCAAAAAAAGAGTGATGATCAATTTTGTGCGCAACAATAAAAATTTCTTTCAAAAAAAGAAATTTTTAATATATCAAACATACTGATCCTAATGAATTAAAAAATTGGAAATCCTCAAGTTTTAAATCTCAGAAAAAATCTGTCTCATCCTCCAATCATTTGGTCTGATTTTTTTAGTATGCACAAGTTCAATGATGAATATCTCACATTTGAGTTGGTCATTCAGGCTTTAAACCTTGAACCAAAGAAAATACATGCTATTTATCAATTTGGAAGTCGTGTTTATCAGTCACATACAAAAAACTCCGATTATGATTTATTCATTGTTTATGGAACAGAATTCATTGATGTAGTTAAAGAAAATGAAAAAATGAAAATTGGTGGACATATTTCCGATATTAAAACATTTAAAAATACAATAATTAACCATAATGCAGTTTCAATATCCGTCCTATGGCTGGATGAAAAGTATGTCGTTTTTGAAAATGAACATATGGCTCGTTTTAGAAAGAATTTTATGATAGATTTAAAGAAACTTGAAAGAGCATATCTCAGAGAAGAACATATATGCTTGTTGAAATCAAGAAGGCTCTACAAGTTGGACAAAAAGAAGTCTTTAAAAAATTTAGTTCATGGTGTCAGATATTTATTGTTTGGAATTCAAGCAGCTAAAACAGGCAAAATTTATGATTTTACTGTCGGAAATAAATATTATGAGTGGATGTTAACATTAGATTATGAAACATGGGATGAATATCACAAGAAGTTTGAAACCATTTATGAAAAACTGCATGAAGAATTGAAAGAATTTGTTTTCAAAGAAAAATCAAAATATTATGAAAAATATAATGGAAATTCAAAAGAAAAATTGGAATTAATTCATTTCTTAAAAGAAAATGAGTTAAAAATGTTGACAAAAATTTTTTCAACACAAATTGTTTTTTTGGATGATGGACTTATTTCTTTCATTGCTGATCCAATATTTTCGAATATGGAATGTACAATAAATCAAGAATCTCAGTCAAAAGTAATTTTAGATCAGGTTTTTTTTTTGATATTTTAATGAATTCAAGGATTTTCGATTGGTCACAAAATCTTTTAGTTTTTCGTCTATTTTGGAAAACTTTGAATTTAAAAGAGCAATAAAGAAACCAAAGAAAGAGTATCTGTTATTCTTTAGACACAAAAAATTCCAAGTTCATCCAAAAGAAGAATCTGATCAATTTTGGAAATTGCTTGATGAATCAAAATTCAAAGATATAATTGATATCAAAAAATCGTATATATTTATAATTGATGAACATGGATCATTGAAATTAATTGGTATAATTGATCTTCATAATGCAGAAAACGTTGAAATTTCAGAAGAATTTTGTGAAGATGTTTTTTCCAACTTTTCATCTATTGAAGAAATAAAAAAGGATATGAAAGTATATGACCCCTTTTACAATGGATATATAATAATAGATGAATGGGAAAATCATTATCATTTAGAATATCCTTTAGAAATTTTCTCAAGAAAAATCGATGTGTTCCAAGGTGATTCTGATTCCAATGTTGAAAATATTTTGGAAATAATCAGATTTCATTCCAATCATGAGGAAGTATTGAAGTTTTTTGAAGGTAAAGAAATTTATGAAACCGTCAAGTTGATGATGAAAGTTTATCAACACCACTGTGAAATAGTGAATTCGGAATTTGAAAAATTGAAGAATTTGAAAACTTCAAAAGAATTTTCTCTGTCTGCTTCAAAAACTCAATATAAACATGAATTGTTAGGATTGTACAATACAAATTCTCCATCATTGCAAGAGTATTGGGAAAAACTGAAAATTCAAAAATTGAAGACTCCTTTCAAGAGAGAGATGAAACTTTTTTCGATGGAATGACGAAATTGAATTGAGAATTCTCATGAGAATTAATTGGTTGGCAAATTTAGGAGTATTTATAATAGTTCAATTTTTTTTTTGTTTTCATTCTTCTCTTTTGGTTCTATTTTTCATTTTATTTGAAAGTCCGGAAAAACTGATTTCGGATGAACGAATCAATGGATAAGTTAAAAATAAACCATCGTCCAACGAAACTATAAATAAAGAGCCAATCATTCTCCACCTCAACTCAAAGTTTTTCATGATGATTTCTCAACGTCTCTGCTGCTTAGTACTTATGGTGGTATTATCAACTGCTTACTCCGAAGAATGGTATGTTTCAAAACAAAGAGGCGATGACAACAATGATGGAACAAAAGAACATCCATTTTCAACAATTAACAGAGCATATAGAAAATCCACAAATGGTGATACCATTTTCATTGAACCTGCTGTTTACAGTGAAGTAAATACTATTACCAAATCGATTAAAATTAAAGGTCTTGGAGGAAGACCATTAGTGTCAGGAAGTTTCATTTTTAGAGATAATGTTAACGTTGAATTATCAGATTTAAACATGGAAAACACAGTGCAACATTTAATCTCAGGCCAAAGAATTGAAAGCATCACAATCAACAATGTAAACCTCGGTCCAAAATATTTAAAACAAGGAAATGCTGTTCATTTCCACTTTACAAAAATGGTCGAATTATCAAATGTTAAAATCATTGAAGCTGATGTTGGTATCAATCTTGGTGATTCAAACTTCAAATTCAAAAACATTCATGTATCAAAAAGCAAGATTGGTATTTCCATAAATCAAAGGTGCAAAGGAACAATGGAAGATTCAACTATTACTTTATGTCAAGGAAACACAAACCTTATTGGTGCAGGTATTTATACTGGTGGTGACTTCACTTTGAAAAATGTAGACATCATCAACAACCACGCTTCTACATTTAGAAAAACAGGAGGTGGTTTTTACTGTTTTGGCGGTGGTTTAAATATTTATGGAGGAAAAGTGATCGGAAACAAAGCTGTTTATGGAGCTGCTGGGGAATGTACTCCACAATGTTCATTTTTTACTTCTGGTACTGAATTCAAAGATAATGAAAACGAATACCCTTCAAAATGTCGTGGAATTCCTTCATCAAAGAAATAAACAATTGAATTTTATGAAAAGCCTCTTTTTTTCATTTCTACAAAAACAAGTGATGACTACCTCAGCTTTGATTTGGTGGCTGAAGCATTAAATTTGATACCTGATAAGCTATATGCTATTTATCAATTTGGAAGTCGTGTTTATGAATCAAATTCAAAAAATTCCGATTATGATTTATTTGTGGTTTATGGCCGGTGAAGAATATCTTGATTTATTGATTGAGAATCAAAAATTCAACATTGGAGCACATTTGAACGATATAAAAACTTTCAAAAAATTATGAAAACTCATAACGCATGTATTGTTCAAGTACTTTTTTTACCAGAGAAATTTGTTCTTTTTGAAAACAAAAAAATCAAAACTTTCAGAAAGAATTTCATGATTTCTATGAAGAAATTGGAAAGAGGATTCTTAAGAGTTGAAAGTATTTGCATCTTGAAATCAAAAAGAGAATTCAACACATCAATTTTTCTTTTTGATACAATTTCTTCGGTATTCCTTCTTTTTATCTCGTGATTTTCGATAATGTTCTTTATCATACAACTTTTTTTCAAGTACTTTTGTTCTTTGGCTTTTTTCTTTTGGCATCTCTTCTTAAACCTCGTGGAACAATTTCAAAACCTTAGAATAAATTTTTTCAGCAATGGCTTCAAAAACAAAGATATGAATTGAATTAATGGCATTATACAACTGGAATCACAAAAATTTGCAGGAATATTGGTAGCTTATTCAGATACAAAAATTGAAATCATATTTCAAAAAAAGAATGAAAAATATTGCAATAAAACCAAGAAAATTAACAACAATTGAAAGATTTTAAGTAAATTTTAACTTTAATTTTTTCCCTCAGTTTTTCTTTTTTTGATTGGATGAAAGTTTTGGAAAGGTTTAAAATATCTGATTGGTCTCTTTTGTTCGTAACAAAAAAGTTGGAAATAATGAACATGTCAACAAAACCAATTTTATTCCTTTTAGTTCTTGCTTTCGCTTTTACTGCATTTGCTGAAGAAAAAAGAAGAATCCAAATTTTACCAAGTGTAAAAAATCAAATGGATTTTCCAAAAACTATTTTAGAAGTCTCTCAAGAATATATTGACCAACACCTCGTAGGAAGTGAACACTTTACATTTGTTGATGTTACTGATGAAAAAGATGTCGACGTTACAGCTATTGCTGAACCTGATTATCCAGCAGTGCACAAAGAAAAAATTGTTAAACCAATTTTAAAGAAAGCTTCAGAAAAATCAACTTCAAAATTCATGAGTAAATTGACTTCTTTCAATACAAGAAGATCCAGCCATGCTGATTCTCAAAAACCAGTTTTGATGCTCAAAGAACAACTTGAAAAAGTACTCAAAAAACTTCCAAAAGAAAGACAAGACAGATTCAAAATTGAATTAATTCCTATCACGTAAAACTTATATTGACTCATTTCTTTCTTAGACGTTATGTTGCTAACTCAATTATTGTAACTTTCAAAGGTACAGGTTCAGATTCTGATAATCATGTTTTATTTGGTGCTCATCAAGATGATGTTGGACATCCAAATGCAGGAGCTGATGATGATGGAAGTGGTACAACAGCTGTTTTTGAAAGTTTCAAAATTATTGCAAAATCTTCATACACTCCTTCAAAATCATTAGTTTGGTTATTTTACACAGCTGAAGAATCTGGTCTTGTTGCTTCTTATCAAATTGCAAGAGATTGGAAATCAAGAAATGTTAAAGTTTACGGAC
This sequence comes from Neovahlkampfia damariscottae, assembly GCA_016618085.1. NCBI lineage: Eukaryota > Heterolobosea > Selenaionea > Neovahlkampfiida > Neovahlkampfiidae > Neovahlkampfia > Neovahlkampfia damariscottae. The sequence continues at coordinate 49,354 of JABLTG010000033.1, forward strand.
ATTTAAATTATGATATGGTTGGAAATCATAAAAAAGGAACACCACTCCAAGGACGTAGATTAACTTTAAATACAACTCCAAAAATCACAAAACACATCTATACACTTTCACAAGCATACACAAAATTAGATATTGATGAATGGCGTTTTAATGGTGGTTCAGATCATATCCCATGGTACAGAGCTGGATATCCATCAGCATGTGTTTCAGAAAGACACTTTTCACCACATTACCATCGTGCAACTGATAAAATAGAACATGTTGATTTTGAATTAATTACTGAATTCGCAAGATTAGGTGCTGCTTATATGATTGAACTTTCATAAAATATATATTTTTTTTTTAATACCAATCTAACAATTATAATAACAACATTTCATCTTGAAGATCCAACCAATAGAAATTTTGCGCTTAACAAAGAAAAACAAAAATGGAAGCCGGTAAAAAAAAATATTTAGGTCTAAAATAAAAGAACTATTTGAATCTTTTTTAAATACTATTGAAGAAAATACTCAACAAAAAGCAATAGAGATGCTAAACGAACACAAAGAACTATTTTCAAGTGAACAACTTTTTTTTAAAAAATCAAATACTGGCTGGACACCAATCTTCTATTCTATAGAGAAAAAAAGAATTCAAATCTTGGAAGAAATTCTCAAAGTCTTTGGAATTTCAGTTTTTCAACAAAACCTGGAAAAACATTTCACTCCTTTATTATTTTGTGCTTCAAAGAATAATTTTGAAGTTTTGAAATTCTTGTTTGACCATCAAATCTGTTTAAAAACTGAAAAGACAGATGGAGGAAAAGATGCTTTGAATTTAGCTTCTGATGGAGGTTATTTGGAAATTGTCAAATATCTAATTGAAATTCAAGGATTTGATATTAATGGTACATCTAATACTGGATGGTCAGCTTTTTTGATGGCCTCGGATTCAGGTTTTAAAAAAAATTTAAATTTAAATTTTATCAAGGTCATGTTGAAACACTGAAATATTTATACTCAAAAGGTTGTAAAATTGATACAATTAGTAATAATAAATGGAATGCAGCAATGGCAGCAGCTGATTCAGGAAGAATTGAAGCAACTAAATTTCTTCTTCAAATCAAATGTGATTTCACACAAAGTTCAAAAAATGGGTGGACTGCTTTTTTATTGGCTGCGCATAAAGGATATTTAGAAATTTTAAAATTGATTATTAATTCAAATATTCTTCCAAAAGAAGTTCTTTTTGATCAGAAAACAGAAAATAAATGGAATGCTTTATTGTGCTCAGTTGATAAAGGATTTTATGATTGTGTGAAATATTTGGTATCTATTGGAATATCAATAAATGAAAGATCAAAAGTTGGAGGAAGTCCTTTGACTCATGCTGCTGATAGTGGTCATTTTAAAATTGTTGAATTTTTATTACAAAATGGAAGTTCAATATCTGAATCCACTGATAATAATTGGAGTTCTCTCTTAAATGCTTCTGATAGTGGCCACTTAGATATTGTCAAATATTTACTTTACAATGGAAGTTCATTGACAGAAAAAAGTAAAAATGGATGGAGCTCAATAATGACTGCATCAGACAGTGGACACTTGGAAATTGTCAAATTTCTCTTTGAGAATGGAAGCTCAGTTGATGAAGTTAGTATTACTGGATGGAGTCCTTTGTTACTTGCGACAAAAGCAACTCATCTTGATGTTATGAAATATTTATTAGCAAATGGCGGTAATATTCTTGACCGAACAATTAAAGGAACAACCTTTGAATCTATACTTGTTGATTCACCTGAATGTTTAGATTATGTGCAAGATGAATTTTCAAAATCTGTATGTGCTAAAATCCGGATACTCAAAAGTCTTGAAGTTGAAACTGAAAGATCACAAGAAATTTTACAATCATACATGTTCAATTCTATCATTTTTAATCGTTTTGATCTTTTCAAAATTTTGATTGAAAAAGTTACAAATTTGAATTCACTGCATGAAGATGGAAATACTATTTTAGGTCTTTCCATATTACATAACAAAATGGAGTTTTTTAATCATATTATCTCAACAGTGGGAGATTTAAATTTTTTTACAAAGAATAATGATGGTTTGTTACCTATCAATATATCATTGAAGAAAGGGTTGGACTATGCAACTCACGTATTATGCAAACACTATGGAAATTTGTATTCATTTGACAATTCATTTTTTGAGAATACCAGAATTCACAGAAATCTGTTTTTTGTTATTTTTCAATGGAAACTTTGGAAATGCGAAAATTTAAGTGATCTTCAATTTAAATTCAAATAGAAGGGTATTGAACTACCAAAAATGAAAATTGTGATTGGAAAATGGAATTGTTTATTTTTGGCAATTGGAAGTACTTTTTAGACAACTTGTGCGATTTGGTCATTAAATGTGCCAAATTTGGATCGACAAGAATTATTTAACCAATGAGCAGGTATCACAAATCTCAACAGAAAAATACTAAAAATGAAAATGGTTGAGCGTTGGTCCGATGAAAAAAAATTTCAACTTGTCTATCCAAAACAGATCACTCAAACTGAACAATACTACTTGAGCAGAGACGCTTATGCTGCTCATCTCCTTTCAATTAAAAACGTTAAAGAAGCAGGACGTTTAATCTATGCAAGTTTGGAGAATCTTGCTTTAATGAACAGTGGAAACTACTCAACTGGAATTAAATATCATAAAAGTGGAATTATAAAACTTAATGACCACAAAGAATCAGGATTTATTGCTCAACAGCTTCAATTAATAGGAGTATATGATAAGGTTATTGATTATTTTGCTGTTGAATCTTCCAGAAATCATTTAAACTTATATTTGTTTTCTCAGTTTTTGATATGTTATTTTACCTCTGTTTCTTTCTCAGATGAAGAATTATTAAACTTTAAAAACAAAATTGATAACGCAAGGAATGTCATGAATCATGAAATGAAAGAATATTTTGAAACTAAAGATAAGCAATATCACTGGGTTCATGTTCATTGTTGTGAAACATTTGAAAATATGATTACCATGATTGAAAAGGAAAGAAAACGTTTAAAGTCTAGAAAAGATGTCACAAGCTACAAATTCAATTATAAAGTGCAAAAAAAAGCGTTTTGAACTTTTCGCTAAATTTGGTGCTTCGAAAATCCGGATTAGGATACATTCAAATTTAGTATTTTTTGACCAATAAAAGTAGAATCGGTTGGTAGTCCAATTTGAACTTAACTTCAAACCGTTTTAACACACAACACCTTCACTTGTATCTCAGCCAAAACAAATCACACATGAAGAATCAACTTATATCAACATCAACTACACCTGTATTTCATCAAGTCAGCTATCCTGCAGCTCCAAATGATGATTCGCATTGACAATTAGTTTTTGACAATTCTTTTGGAATTGTTGAACTCAAAGATATGTTCCATCCATTGTTCAATGAAACATTTGAACTTTACAAAGAAAACTTTCCTGCAAGAGATGAAATGGATCACAAAACAGTTGTAAAACTCTTAAATGAAGGAATTTTAAGAGTTTTCATTTCAATCGTTGATTCAAAAGTTTCAGCTTGTGCTTTGATAAGTCTTCCTCAAAAGAATCTTCCAATTGGACATTTAGAATACTTGTTTGTAAATAAAAAAATTCAAGGCAAAGGAATCGGAACAAAATTCATGAACAATTTAATCAACTTTTTGAAAATTGAAAAAAAATTGACAGTTTTAACATTAGAATGCGTTGAAAGTTTAATCAAATTTTATTCCAAATTTGAAGCTCAAATTTCAACAATAGGACCTTCAAACTTTATTGATGACAATGATTTAATATTTTATTACTTGTATATCACTCTTGAACAAAGCATCAACTCAAGTCTTTTGCAAGAAAATTTGAAAGAAGTTTTTCACAGCATCAGAAAATCAGAAAAAGTTTATTTGTTCAAGACAGGAGATGTATTAATTTTTAAAGATGTCATAGAAGAAACTTAAATTTTTACATAAATAAATTTTTTTTAATCATCTGGTGTCACAATCATGTCCAAGTCTGGTAAATCAGTCATGTTTTCAAAAGCTGCAACAAGTGCAGAATGTGATAAGTTTGAATCTTTGTGAAAAAATTGATTAAAAAAAAAACAAATTTACTTTCAAGTAATTCATCGTCTGAGTCATCTTTTTCTTCTTGATTTGAAAAAGCTCCAAGGTTTTGAGAAACTTGAATTGACATTGATAATTCATCTTGATTCTCAATTAATTTATAATACATTTCTCTGACTATAAAAGGATCTGCATTTAATGTTTCACCTATTTTTGACCAAGAAAAATCATATTTTTGGACAATACTTACAATCTTGGATTTATTTTTCAATTATTTTTAATTACCTCTTTCGTTTTTATTTTTGGTGGAGATTCAATTCGTTGTTTTGGTTTGTTGTTTGGCAACTTTATTATGACGTTGATCATATTCAGACAATTTCATTGGATGATGACTTAACTTTTAGTTTCGACTATTTCTACATTTTACTTAATTTAATCTTCAATATAATTGTCTTGTTCTTATTGTGTTTTTATTGGTGTAAATTTTATTGATGCTTCAGGTTCGTTGTGACTCTTGTGACAATAAAGTTATTGAACCACTTGTTGAAATATACCAAGACGATAATTCTCTTGAAATTCAATGGTAAAAATAAAAAAAAATACTCATTTCAAGTCCTATTTGTTCAGTTTCTGTTTTTCCTTGTGAAAACTGTTTTCATCTTTTAAAACTGGAAAATGACCAATTTTTATATTGTACTATATGTGGGTTTATGAATATAAAATCTGAAAAAATCAGAAAAAAATTACAATATCCAAAATTTTCAATGAGTTTCAAACAAGTTCGTGTAATTCAAAGAATTTTAAATGAAAAAAAATATTTGGAAAATAAAATGAAAGAGTATAAACAAGATTCAAATGGTGATAAATTATTCTTAAAGACTCATATTGAGTCATTGATTGAACCTGAATTGATCAGAGAAGATTATGAAGAAATCGAAAAAATTTTGTCATTCCAAAATAATTTGAATCTGTTCACCAAAATCCATTTAAAAATGTTACAAGCTTTATATGATAAACAAGAAAATAAACCTGAAATCATTAAAAAAGTCGCAAATTTCTTTGAAAAATCAGATGGAATAATTCAATTGAAAAAGAACTTTCATATGAATGAATTAGCATCAAAATGTGATTTTCATGATAAATTATCATTAATTTTTAAAAATCAATCAAAACAAAAAAAAATTGAATGGGAAGATTTAACAACTAAATTCTTATCTCTCCTTGTTGAGATTAATGAACATGTTGAGATTTTAATTAAAGAATTGATGAAACAAAAAGATGAGAATTTATTTTTCAAAGTTGATGAAATCAATGAGAAACAATTTCATGATGAATCTTTGAAAGATAAAATCAAATTATGGAGAAATGCATTCAAATCAATTTCAACTTTAATTGAATAAATTTTTATTAGACAAGAACGATATCTGAAATGACAGGTTGATGTGTTGAAATCATAGTATCTGATGAAATAACGTATTGTTTCACAACAATATTTTCTGTCACGAAAATGAAATCAGTGGTCGCTTTTTTTTCTTGACCAATGAAACTGTTTTCAGTTGATTTAATTGAATCTTCATTGACACATAATTTTTGAGCAAAATGTAATTCAAAAGCTTCTTCTTGTTCACTATCTTCTTCACTATCTTCAACATCAGGCATAACTTCAAAGAAAACTCCATCATGTTTTTTTGAAAGAATACTGAGGTCATTTGATTCCATTGTACAATTAAAATCACCTAAAACAATAACAGTAGGAATTTCATCTTCTTCCATTTTTGATTCAATTGCGTTTCTTAAAATATATGAACCATTTCTTCTTGTTTCTCTTCCTTGATCCCAATGTGTATTGTAAACTAAAAATTGACCTTCTGTTGAATCTTCTTCTTTTGTTTTTGATTTATCAAAAAATTTAGCCCATGTAGAAATACGTGAAGAAATAGCATCCCATGATTTTGAACCCACTTCTTCAGTGTCTTCAGACAACCAAAAAGTACCACTTTCAATTAATTCAAATGCATCTGTGTTATAAAAAATTGGACAATTTTCACCAACAGGTTGTTGTTTTTTAGAATCAAAATAAGCAGATTGTGCTACTTTGTTATATTTTTCACCTTTTTTTGTGAGTAATTCATCAAGTTCATTGAGTTGTTTTGTTGAACAATCTTGAAGTCCAAAAATTTCTGGTGCATGATGTGAAATTAATTCAACAACAGAACTAAAAGTTTTTTTAAAAAAAAAATAAATTACCTTTTACGTTTTTCCCAGTTGAAGTTTTTCTTGTGCAAATCTGAAAGAATGTTGAAACTCATAACTCTAACTGATTTTGTTGGTTTCTCAATTTTTGTTAAACTCATTCTTTTTAAAAATTAAAAACAAAGCAAAAAAAAACCTTGGACTGTTTTGGTTGTTGTAAACTGTTATAAAATGGTTGGTTGATTTTTAAACCAATTATTTTCGTTTATAAATTTCTTAACTTGAGGTAAACATGTTTGAAGATGGATTTGAAGGATTTGGTTTGAATTTTACAATTAATACTAATAAAAATCCAAAGAGAAAGAATTTGCAGCTTTAGAATTAGAAAACCAAAAAACAACAAAACATGATTGGAAAGTAAAAGAACGAGAAAGAGAAAAATTTGTCACTGAAGAGAATCAAGATCCAACTCAATCAATTTTAGCACTTAAAGCAAGAGAGTTTTTAATTAGACAAGAAGAAGCTAAAGAATATTTAGAAGAAGTTCTTGGAGTAAACATTGACACATCAGGAGAAATGGATTTGGTGGACCATTTAAAAAGTGGAAAATACATGGCTTTATTTGCTAATACATGGCTAAGTGATAAAGATAAAATCAAAAAAGTTCATAATGGAGCTCCAGGTTCACCTATGGAATTTATGATGTCAACTGATAATGTAAACAACTTTTTAGATGGAACTGCAAAAATAGACTTTCCAAAGATTTATTACTTTGTTTTTTCTGATTTATGGCATCGTAAAAATCCTCCAGCTGTTGTACATTGTATTCATGCTTTGGCGCATTACTTAGAAAGAAAAGGACTTTCAAAAATAAAAATCAAAGATCTTTCAAAACATAATTTACACTTTGACCAAGACAAAATAAACAAAATTACAAAAGAATTAGAAGATTTAGAAAGAGATGGTGTAAATTTTGAAAATTTCAATTTTAAATTACCAAATGACCAAGAACCTGTTGAAGATGATCCTTTTGATGATTTGAAGGAACTTGATGATTTAGGTGTCGCAGATCCAAATGAATGTACCATAGAAGGAAAAGGCTCAAAATTCACATTTGCTGGTAAAAAAGGTAAATTCACTATTATTGGAAGAAATCAAAGTGGAAAGGAAATTTTCAATGGAGGTGATGATATTCAATGTGAATTGATATCATCAGATGGTAAAGTTTTTCCTGTAAATGTTGTTGATTTGAAAAATGGAAAATATGAATGTGATTATACTTTATATAAAGCAGGTAAATATAAACTCAATGTAAAGTTAAATGGAAAAAAATTAAAACGAGCACCTGATGAAATTGAATGTAAAGATGCTCAATCTACTGCTTTTTGTAAAATAATTTCAGAATTACCAAAAGAATTTATTGAAGGAAAAAAATATAAAATTAAAGTTCAAGCTTATGATGAGTATGGTAATCCAAGAAAAGAGGGTAAAACAATATATTGATATTCTAACAGACAACAAAGGTGGAAACAATTTAGACCCTAACTTTTTACCGGAATTGAGATATTCTAAAGATAGACAAACACCACCAATGAATGTTGATAGTTGTAATATCAAAGATATGGAAGATGGAACATATGAAGTTGATTTTACATTACCATTTAGAGGTCCTTATCAATTACGTTTTATTACACCTGACAAAAAATCATGGGATGGATTTCAACCAATTGTATTGAAAGCATCACAAGGTGATCTTCCAAAACTTGAATTTGAATTTATGGAATTCAAACCTGGTGATTCAGTTATTCAGTTCAAAGTGAAAGAAGATTTACTCCAACAAAAGAAAAATCGTTATGTTTCAATGTTTTTGAAAAATCCAAGTTTGGATCCATTGAACACCAATCAAAGAGATTTGATTCAAAAAATGATGATTGATAAATGGAAAGGTTGGGTAAAAGAATATCTCACTAATTTAATGAATACAATGGATTTGGAAAATGAAACATGGGGTGATTATGAAAAAAGAGCACAAGAGTTATTGGAGAATTTTATCAAAATTCCATTCCAGCAAAAAGGACAAATGACTCAATTTGTTTCGATAAATGATGAACCAATGGATTGGACACATTTCAACCAAGAAAAATTGAAAGAATTTACAAAAGAACCAGAAGTTAAAAAGAAACCAATCAAAGATTTGGGTTCTTTTAAATTTGATTTTATTGATCCTAATGAACCAACAGTGCATCCAAGAAGATTTCAAGCTGATTTTTGGACATGGATTAGAAGTTTAATTGTTGAATCAAAAAAGAAACCTGCATATAAGATTGATAATGATGGACAAATTAGGTTATATTTTGATCAACATATTGTAGTGAAAGAATACACTGATATTGATGTTTTGAATGTTGTCAGAGTACGTGATTTAATTAATTTTGGAAAACATCAAATGTCTGTTGCTCAAAGATTGATTTTTGAAATTTTACGAGAATTAGAGGAATTACCTGATTTTCAATTGGCTAAAAATACATTGTTTCATTCAAGTAAATTAATATTTGCAAAAATGAAAAGAATTAATGATACCTTTATGAATTATTCCAAAAAGTATGGAAACCCTCAAGACGAAATTAACGAAAAAATTGAAGAAAATTATCATCAATTGATTTTAGCATTAAAAAGAGAATATTTAATTTTAATTAAAAATATGAATGAAGGATTTCAAGATATATTAAAAAATGAATTGAAATTATCAAAAGAACAAATTTTAGATATTTCTCTATTTTCGTCATTTTATAAATTTGATTTGAACGAACTTCAAAAAGGTTGGCAACTTGTCAATGGATATGAATTATCATCAAAAGATCGAAAAATACATGTTTATGAATTTTTATTCGAAAATCAATATGGAAAATTATCCAATAGTTATGAAATACTTGTACCAATGAATACATATTTTGATAAATCACTATATAAAAATAAATTATCACTCAGAACTTCATCTGATCGTGCTAGACCTGGTTTAGTTTGTCCTTTCAAAATAGCTTATATCAAATTCAACCATGTCATCTTTGAAGCAATTAGAACTGGTAGTTTACCTGGAATTGATGCTGAAGATTCATTTTTAAGAAAAGATATTGCAAATGATAATGCAGTTGAATTATTAACTTCACTTGCAGCAAATCATGCAAAAAGATTTTCAAGAGAAGAATTGATGTCTTTAAAAGTTCCATTGAAAGTTCCTTTAACATCAGTTTGTTTATTAACACCTTTCTTTTTTGGTAAAAGAGAAGATAGACAAACATTTGAACAACAACAAGCAATCATTGAGACAATATCACAACACAGAATCACAAAAATTAAAGTTGATTTACATGATTTTAAAGAACCAGTTGAAATTAGAATTCAATTTGAAAATCCAACATTTGTTAATTTTGGCACTAATGCAATCATCAAAACATTAATGATGGGATCTGGATATCAAAGAGTTGTAAATGCAAGAAAATGGGGTACCAGAGCTTTTTGTAGAAAAGTTATTGATTTTCAACAAAGACTTATACAAAGAAACTATGAAATTCGTCAACAAATGTCTCAATACTTTTTAGGTGCATATTTCAACACAAGAGAAGGAATTCTCTATCGTGAAAATTTTACCAAATTATTGAATAGTTTAGATAATACAATGATTTTAATGAATGATATTATTGAAAAAAATAAAAAAAAAGTTTCTATTCAAGAAGCAAAACTATTAAATTTACAAAACAAATTAGAAAAGAGAATTGTTGAAGATTGGTTACCTTCATTTGATGTTATCACTTCTGTTGAATTTCAATATTTATCAAAGATTAAAGGACAAGTGAAAGCAATCACTGCAGTTGAAGATGCTATTTATAAAATTGAACAAGAGCATCAAAAGAAATTACAAGAAATAGTTGAAGTTGAATATTCACTTATTCAACAATTACAACAAACATTTTCAGCTCCTGAAATTGTTGCTCCAAATTGTTGGGTTGAATATTTTGAATTGACTTTACTTCAAAAAGATATTTTTGATTTATTTACTGATATGAGAGAATTATATCATGATAGAGAACATGAAAAATTCTCACAACAAGTTATTGAATCATCAGAAGTCAAAGAAATTGATTCATTTTCAATTCCAGTTAGAATTTTATTATTAGGTTTTCACATTGGTGAACAAGTTCATTTTAATTGTAAAAGTGGAAAAGATAGAACTGGAATGATGGCAGAACATTGTTGTGAATTTGTTGAGTTACATGCTCAATATGGTGAATATCCAAGAGTCAGAGCTGAAAAAGAAAAATACAATAAACATCGTCAAAAAATTCAACAGACTTTATCAATGAATGGAAGTACTTTAGATATAACTCAAATGAATCAAGGTATTCCAGGTTCAAAAATTGATCAATCTATGTCTGGAAGATTTGAAGAAGGTTGGTATAAAAAATATAAAGGGTTATCAAAATTGGGGAAAGTTAAATTTGCAACAAAAGATGAATGGTATAAATTTATGCAATAAATTCTTATTTTTCGTCTTGTCTTTTAACTCTTTTTTTTTTTTTTAATAAATTCTCACAAAATCATAAAAAGTAATGAACTACTGGATTAAATAAAATCTCAAATTTAGACCAATAAAATTGATTACTTCAATGACAGGAATGTGCAAATTGAATTCTAAAGATTTAGAAAAAATGAGGTTTTAAATTAAATAACTAACCAAAATTCAGTTCTATGCTTGGTTTTGAAACCTCTTCAGATTTCATTTTTCAAAAATTAAAAAAAAAAAAACTATTCGTTGAAGATTACAGAGCTCAAAACCAGAGTGAAGAAATGTTAAAATCCATCAGGTTCATTTTTATTTTTTTTTTAAAAATCATTAAGTGACACCATAAAAGAAGAAAAACACATTGAACTCCTCACAACAGAATTAAAAAGTGATTTTTTGAAAAACCCAAAACTTTTTTATTATGATCTGTACTATGACTATAAGTGTGTTTTAGATTATTACATTTCAATTTTTAAATTTCTTTTTTCTGATTATAGATACATTTCAGAATGGATTCAATTTTTGAAAGAAACTAAAAGTTATATAACGAGAGATTCTTATCAACAGTTTTATTCTTTTTCAAAAATTACATTGTATAAAACGGATTATGGCTTTGAATACGGTTTAGAAATTTAATTTTTTAATTTTTCAAAGATGCATGGCCAACTTTATTTGATGATTTTGTTACTTGGTTGATGAATGTGAAGTACAGTAATTTAAATTCGGATTCTATTATGACCTTGAAAGATTTAAATTTTTTTTTCGGAAATTAATCATTTTTTCGCTTGGACTATTTATTAATCAACATTATGAAGTGCTAGTATGGCACTGTTTAAGTGTTTTTTTTGAATAAACCATTTTTCTTTTTTGTCCAATCATCAAATCTTTTCATGGGTAACGTGAACAAAGCACTGTGAGATGAAAAAAAAAAAACTAATAATCTTTTTAGAATACAAGCCTGTTATGATGGTAATTTGACTCATTGCCAAAAATTAGTTGCAGATGGAGCTAAAATAGATTACATTCATCTCCAAAGAGACAAAATTCCAAAAACTTTGTTTTTGTACGATAGAATACAAATTTCACCTTTAAGAGCAGCTATAATGGCAGCTCATTCAGAGTGTGTACAATATATGCTCTCATTAGGAGCTGATGTAAAAAAAAAAAAAATTAATTTTGAAAAACAAGGTCAATGCCACATTTTCAGATATCATGCCAAATACAAAAACTGGAGAAGAGTAAAACTAAAAAAAATTGAAATTCTTTTTTTCAGTGAGGAGATTTTAAGAACTCCTTTAAGAGTTGGTAAATTTTTTTAAGAAGTAAATTCACATTTTTTTGAATAGCTGTTGAATACGCTTTTTATGAAGTAGAAAAACCATATTTAGAACAAGAAGAAGAGATTTTTCAAATATTTTATTTGTTGTTGGAAGCTGGTGCTGATGCAAGTTTGGTGATTAATTATGTTCAGATTTTAGGTGAAGAAAAAAATAAAGGATTCAAAGAAAAAAGTCAACAGATATTTGATATTTTAATGGACTACATGAATTAATAAAAATTAGAAATTAAATTCCAAAAAAAATTTCAATCTGGAATTAATTCAATTTTTAAAGGACGAAAAATTTGGGATTCTTAATCTTTGTTCTCATTTCTCTTTCTTTTCTAAATTTTGGGAACAGCGGAATTGGAAAGTAATATTGAAAATGTGGGTTATGAATCGGAATTGAGAGAAATTTTTTGGAAGCGTAATGTTTTCATTTAAAATTTGTGGTAGTAATTAAACATACCAAGGTGCAAATTGGAAAACAAAAATTTTTTTTTTGGTGCATAGGTGGCTTTACCACAGATTTATTTTGGAACAATTCTATTGGCAGCTGAACATGAATGATTCATAAAAACGCAGAGAAAATTTTGACTGTCAGAAAAAAAAAAAAAAAAAACACACACAAGTCTGATGTCCTTTTCTCACGAATATAGTTTTCCATCTGAAAGACCAAATACTGTTCAAACAACAAGTGAAGGTCATAATTTGAAACAGAATGAAGAAGACATTGGTGACTTAATAGATGACTTAATACATCATACAACAACTCTTTGTTTTAGTGCTATTCCTGTACAAAAGACATGTGAAGAAGAACCATCACCACTTCGTACAGTGGATGGATTTGATGATTTCCTTGATGACATGTCAGTTTCTGACACTGGTGCATTTTCTCAACCACTTGGAAAAGTACCTGTTTCAAAAACTGACATGGATCTCTTGGAAAGAATCTTGAACATTGCTGTCGAAAAAACGGATGACAATTCCAACAACACCAATGTCAAACAATATCAAGGACGAGTTAAACAAAAAAACAACATTGTTTACCACCCTTATTTACGTCTACCTCAAAAATCCACAACAGAAGAACTTAAACCGAATGTTGTTGCAAAGGAAAGAAATTATGCGATGGACAAAAACACACCACATGCAATAACAAAGTGTACTGCAAAAAATTGTCTACATCTCCAAAACTACAAAACAGTCGCAGAAGCAAGACAAGCAAAATTAGATCCATCAAAAAGATTCAAAAAAATGAAAGGTGCTCCATACAAATGTGCTTGTGGGGCACCAGTAAAATATTATGTTGAAGATATAGATTTGTGGGTTGGCTCTACAAGATTTGCACATTACAAAAAAAAAAAAAAATAAAATTTTTGTTTTTTTTGTTTGTTTATAGTTTGGTAATAATCCTCTCATTATATCAAAACCAGAAAATGGTGATTTTCAAAACTTTAGAATTGATTCTAAAGATTATCCCAATTTGGTTAATTCCTTTATCCAATGATTTCGAATTATCACCCATATACCCAAATATTATGAATTATTTCAATATAAAATCAAAAAATAATGATATAGATTTAAATACCGTTAATTTTTTTCAACGTTTAGTTTTCTCATCCAATTAAAACCCAAATAGAAACGAACGAAGCAAAGTCAATCAAAAATGACCCAATGAGCTTCCTTTTACGGTTAAATAAAAGAGCAATTAGCTTCATTTTAGCTTCTAATTCAAAACAAACAAAATTATTCAAACCCTAACACACCAAAATGACACAAATCCTCAGAAATCTGAATACAGTTGACGAAATACCAAAACGTACAACGTCAGATACTTTCAAAAGCTTCAGAGACCTTAACTCTTATGGAATTAAAAAACCAAAATACGTTATTAGAAATGCTAAAGCTGAACAACTTTATCAATTCTCTTTGAAACATGATAAAAGACAAACTTCAATTTCATCAACTGGAGCACTTTTATGTTACTCAGGAGAAAAAACTGGACGTTCACCAAATGATAAAAGAATTGTTGCTGAATCTTCAACTCAAAAAGATATTGGTAAGTTTTAAAAAAATTAAAAATTCTCGTTGGATAGATTGGGGTTCCATCAACATTAAACAAACTGAAGAAGATTTTAAAAAACAAAGAGCACATTGTATTGAATGCTTAAACTCACTTGAAAGATTATACGTTGTTGATTGTTATGCTTCATGGGATAAAAACTATCGCTTAAAAGTTAGAGTAGTTTGTACATCCGCTTATCATGCTCAATTCATGACAAATATGTTAATCAAACCAACTGAAGAAGAATTAGAAGATTTTGTACCTGACTTCACCATTTTCAATGCAGGTGCTTTTAAAGCTTTAAAACTTGAACAATCAGAAACTTGTGTTAGTTTAAACTTCAAAGCAGCTGAAATGGTAATCTTAGGAACAGAATATGCAGGAGAAATGAAAAAAGGAGTTTTCACAGTTCTTAATTATTTAATGCCAAAAATTGGAGTTTTATCACTTCATTCATCATGTAATCAAGGAGAAAATGGTGATGTTTCATTGTTTTTTGGTTTATCAGGTACTGGTAAAACTACTTTATCAGCAGATCCAAAAAGAAAATTATTAGGTGATGATGAACATTGTTGGAGTGACAATTCAGTTTTTAACATTGAAGGAGGATGTTATGCAAAATGTATTGGATTAAAAAAAGAATTAGAACCAGAAATCTTTGAAGCTATTAAATTTGGAGCTGTTCAAGAAAATTGTGTTTTTGATAAAGAAACAATGGAAGTTGATTATGATGATATTTCAATAACAGAAAACACAAGAGTTTCATATCCTTTAGAATATATTTCAAATGCATTGATTCCTGCTGTAACACCAAATTTACCTAAAAATGTCATTTTATTGACATGTGATTCATTTGGTATTTTACCTCCTGTTTCAAAATTAACAATTGGACAAACAATGTATCATTTTATTTCAGGTTATACTTCAAAAATTCCAGGAACTGAAATGGGTATTGTTGAACCAATAGTCACTTTTTCTGCTTGTTTTGGTGCTCCATTTATGGTTTGGCATCCAAGTAAATATGCTGGTCTTTTAGCTGAAAAAATGAAGAAAAATAATGTTAATGCTTGGTTAGTTAATACAGGTTGGACAGGTGGTTCATATGGAACTGGAAAAAGAATGAAATTAAAATATACAAGAGCAATGATTGACTCAATTAATGATGGAACTTTGATCAAAGAAGAATTTGAACAAGGTCCTTTTGGTTTGGCTGTACCAAAAAAATGTACAAATGTTCCAGCTGAAATTTTAATGCCACGTAAAACATGGGAGAATAAAGATAAATATGATCAAGTATTGAAAAAATTAAATGGATTATTTGCAAATAATTTTGAACAATTTAGAGAAAAATGTGAAGATGAAATAACAAACTCAGGACCTCATTTGTAAATAAACTTATTTTTCAAAATTCTTTTTTTTTTCTTTTTTCCGAATCCATGTTGGTTGTTGGCTGTTGCGAATAAAATTCAAAATTCTTGTTTTTGTTCTCATGTGGACTGGTTGAAATCGAAATTCATAATTGATTTCTGTTGATGCCATTGAAATAAAAAAGGTTTGAGTTTTTGGATAAATTAAAAAATTATTTATTTTACAAGAAGAATGCTTCTTTAAAGTAAAAGACAACCACCTTTCTTTTTAGCTCCACCACCAGGTGTTGGTTTTTTATCCTTTGATTTTCTAACTTCTCTAACTAATTCATAGAAAGCTTCGTCAACATTTTTTCTTGATTTTGCTGATGTTTCAATGAAACCCATTGATTGTTCTGTTGCTGTTTTTTTAGCTTCTTCTTTTGTTACAGCTCTTTCAGATTCCAAATCACATTTGTTTCCTGCCAAAACCATAGGCCATGTGTCAGCGTCTTTAACTCTGCAAATTTGCTCTGTAAACTCTGATGTTTCTTCGTAAGTTTTTCTGTCAATAACAGAGTAAACGATGAGAAAACCGTCAGCATTTCTCATATATTGATCTCTTAAAGCTTTGTATTCTTCTTGACCAGCTGTATCTAAAATTTCAAGGTAACAAGTCACTTCATCTACTTTTGCGTGTTTTCTGTATGAATCTTCGATAGTTGGATCATATTCTTCAAGGAATACATTTTGAATAAATTGTACTGTCAATGCACTTTTTCCAACACCACCACCACCTACAACAGCGAGTTTCATTTCTTCAATGTTCTTATTATCAGTCATGTTTCCGTTTTGTTTGTTTTCTCTGTTGATTGGTTAAATTTTCTTCTCTTTTTATTGTGATTGGTCAACGAACAAGAAACTAAAAATAAACAAGTTCAGTTGTTGTTCATTATCAATGAGAAACAATTTTTATCAAAAAGAAAAAAGTTGCTTTTCAGTTATACCGTTATGGAAATTTTTTTTTCTCCGCAAATCATTTCATCAGATTTTAAACAAAGTGAAAAAGCACCGTTTCACAATTTTCTGATGCTGAACAAAATCCGCACATCAATTTGGATTTCAAAATTAGAACTGCTTGTTTGTAGAAACATATGTGAAAGAAATTCAAGTAGACTTCTGGATTTATTTTTCCAACAACCTTTTATCATCGATGTATCGTGAAATAATACTGTCTCAAAGAAACCACACAATTATTGAACTTATTATTCAAATTTTATGAAAACCTTGTCAGAAATATTTCTGATTGGTTGTTTGTGATAAATTGGAGATGTCAGTTGAGGATGTCAAAATAGCAATTTTTGACGAAAATATAATTAGTTTAAGAGAGTTAATAAAAAATGTATTTGAAATTAACAAACAATATAATTATCCTGTGTTGGTTGTGTAAGGAGTGACTTTTCTTACATGATTAGGAAGTAACTTTAAATTTATAAATCATGATTAGTTTGTAAGAAATATTAACTTACTCATCATCATTAGGATGTAAAAAAGAAATATTAATTTACTGATCAACAGGATGTAAAACGAATTCAAATTAATCATGATAGGTGTAAGAAGAAATATAAATTGATCAATCATAATTAGTATGTAAGAACGAAATATGATTTTATCAACCATAATTAGGGTGTAAGAACAAAATATTAATTTATCAATGATAATTAGTATGTAAGAAGAAATTTGAGTTATCAATCATAATTAGGGTGTAAAAAAAATATAAATTGATAAATCATGATTAGTTTGGAAGAACGAAATATAAATTTATAAATTATAATTAGCTTGTAAGAAAGGGATATTAATATATCTAAATCATGATTAGTATGTAAGAAAGAAATTTTATTTATCAATCAAAATTAGGGTGTAAAAAAGAAATATATAATTTATTAATCTAAAATAGGATGTAAGAAATATAGATTTATGAATTAGGATCAGTTTGTAAGAAAGAAATAAAAATTTACAAATCATAATTAGTTTGTAAGAAGAAATATGAGTTTATCATAATTAGAGAGTAAGAAAAAAATACAAATTTATCAATCATGAATAGTACGTAAGAAGTTTAAATTTTCTTTTACAATATTCAAACAGTATTTAGATGATATTGTATTTGTTTCATTTAATTTTATTTTAGGATGGGAAAAAATATGGTGATTTTATTCCTTGGACTCCGCTTCAATATGCAGTAGCTGTTGGAAAACAAGTATGATATTTTTCTATTTATCTTTTCAGAATATTATTGGTTTTTTGATTGAAAATGGAGCTGATTTTTCTATTGTTGATAAAACAAATAGAAATGATCAAGAAATTACTGATTTCTTGGAGAAACAAGTTGATGTTAAAAAATCAATAAAATCAAGGGAGAAAATCTATTCAATGAAAAAATTATTTGATGTTCAATTTAATTTTGAAAATAATTTGAAAAGAAAAATAATTGAAATGGAAAATGATATTTAAGAAAATAAAGAATAATTTTCAGAAAATTAATATCGAAGATTTTTCGAAAATGAATTTTTCTTGTGTGACAATTCAAGAGTTGTATTTCGGTCTGTTTCAATTTCTACCATTTAAATGTTGTAATGATAATTTGAAAATGTTCTTGTCTTTCCATTTTTTTAATTTTGTTTAGAAGGTTTGTTTGTCCAATCAATTGTGTTTTCATAAACAAAAAAAGACAACAAAAAACAAAAAATGGACCAAAAAAGTTGATGAAGTAGAGTTTTGGAAAAATAAAAAAAAACAACTTGAAGAAGGTTATGAAAGTGATACTTCAGAAGGAACTTATTCAGGTAAAAAAAAACCAAAAAAAAATAATTCTTTATAGAAATTAGTGAAGATTGTGATGAATATGATGGTATGACGGATGATTTTAGTGATTCAGATTTAGATGATTTTGAATTTGATGACGATGATGAAGAAGAAGTCAGTATACCAACCATCGAATCAAATGTTTCACATCGAGAAATTCAAATTAATGCATTAATTTCTGAACGAAGTGAACGTATTAGAGCACTACAAACAGAATTAGAAGAAGCAGAAGAAGATATTACTCCTGAAATGATTGAAAGAATCAAGTCTGAATTACAATATGGAGGAACAGATTCTGATGATGGAAAGATTTGATCCTTTTGATGATGAATCAAAAACGAATTTAATTTTAGAAAGAACTAATGTACCAATAGATTTTGAAAGTAAAGGGAGATGGATCAAAATTGAACCATGGGGTCAAAAGCCATTTCCAACAGAAAAAAAAGAAATTTTAGAAATTATCAAAAAAAAAAAATTATCAATCAAACATGTTCCAAAAAATACGAATTTTGATAAAGGTATAGTGATAGAATGCTTGAAATCTAACACAGGATCATTTAAAGATATTCCAAAAGAATTTCAAAGTGATGTGGATGTGATGCTTCAATTATTAAAATTCAAACCAAAATCATTCAAAAAAATGACTGAGAAATTGAGAAATGATAAAGAATTTGTCTTGAAAGCTTTGAAATTACGTGCTAGATATCAATATATTAGTGATGAATTGAAAAAAGATAGAGAAATTATCTTGGCTTCATTGGATGGTTATTTTCATAATTTTTATCATATAGATGATTCTTTGAAAAATGATGAAGAAATATTATTGAAAGCGATTAACACTTACCCACAAAATTTCAAAATGATTCCAAAAAAGTATAAAAAGAGTTTTGACTTTATCATGAAGTCAATTGAAATTTCAGGAGCAGTTTTATCAAATTTACCTCATAATTATAGAAGAGATCATGATATCATAATGAAATGTATCTCAAGAGAACCATATTCTATTCGATTTATCAAATCAGATGTCAAATCAAAATATCTCAATGATTAAATATTCATGGGAGGTTCATTGATTATATGAGTACTGTCACACAAGAAATGAGAATTGTTGCTGTCAAAAATGGAAAATGAGTTTATGATTTCAGAAATGATAATTATCTCACTGATGAATTATTATTATCTGCATTATATTATGATTTACCTTCTCAAGGATATCCATCAAGTTTCTATTTAAACAAGGAAACTTTGTTGAAAGCAGTATCAATTAATCCTCAATTTATAAACATGATTGAGGGAGATTTCAGAAGAGATTTGGAAATTTTAATGAGAGCAATTCGATTTATCAACTTTTTGGATGTTGAACATGAATGTAAAACAGTTGATGATTATCTCTTTGAAAAATTGAAATTCTTTGCTCCAGCAGTGATTAGATTCAATCCACTGATTTTGTCCATCATTCAAAAAAGAAATGATTTTCATTTTAACTTACAAAAATCAACTTTTGATGATGTTCTTTTCATCTACAAAAATTAAACGTTTTTTATTGGTGCACAAAATGAGCGAAGAGGTTTTTGAAGTGGAACAAGTTGATCCAAAAATAAAAATCATTTCAAAAAAAGAGGAGTTTTTAGATGTTCCATTTACCATTGATATATTTGTAATGAGTGATTGTCTATGGATTTGGATTGGAAATGAACAAGCACCTTCTTTATCAAATTTAAGCACAGCAATGAATTCAAAATTTGTAAGGACAAAAAAAATTAAATCAATAGAGTTCTGTACCACTTTGTACAAATATTTTTGGACCTCAAAATGATACATTAGTTAATGGTTTAGCAAAGAAATTATCAATGAAAACTAAAAAGGTTGTTTATGTGAGTTACAACCTTGAAAAATCAAAGGAACATCAAATTTATGTTGAAAAAACTATATTACAAAATATTAACGAATGGATAAAATAAAGAGTTTTTTTTTGTGAACAATAAGCACCAATGAAAATCACAACCAAAAAATTGTTTCAAAACTTGACTGAAGTGAAACGAAGAAAGTTCTTTATATTTGGTACATGGAATGAAAATGAAAAATTTGAAACTCCTGTGACTGTAGAATCGATAGGAGAGTTAAAACCAGTTGTACTGAAATCTGGTTCATTTCACAGTGCTTTTTTGACAAAAGAAAATAAATTATACACATTTGGAGAGAATAAATATGGTCAGTGTTGTAGACATGATTATTTTATTGATGATCCATCTGAAATTGAAGGAAATTTTTCTCAAATTGCTTTAGGTAAAGAATTTACATTAGCAACAAATGAAGACTCAACTGTTGTTTATTCATCTGGATTAAATGATCGTGGACAAGTAATTTCCAATTATAAAACTAAAATTCAAGTTAGGAATTGGTTCGTTTAAAAATCAATATGGTTTTCAACACGTGATGGAATTCACTGATGATAAAGTTAAAAGTATCTCAGCTGGTGGATCAATGAGTTGGATTTTAACAGAAAAAAACAAAATATTCTGTTTTGGAAACAACAATTTTGGTGAATTAGGTTTGGAAAACTTTTTGCCTATAAAAACTCCGAGGCTGTGCGAAAATTTAATGAATCACTTGAATGATAATATACTATCCATAAGTCCAGGATTAACACACACCATATTTTTAACAGGTAAAGAAATTTAACACAAATTAAACATTCAGAGTCCGGAACTGTTTATTCAATTGGAAGAGGAATTGAAGGGCAACTAGGAAATACACAAAGACAAACATTGATTCCATTAAAGGTTGACTTGAATAATGAAAGAATTTCAAAAGTTGTTAGTGGATATTTCCATAATTTAGCGTTATCAGGTAAAAAAAACTTCATATTATTCAATTTTGTAGAAACAGGAAATTTATATCTTTGGGGTAAAGGAATCGAAATGAGAGATATAGCTTGGGGTGGTTCAGGTGTTGATAGAATTCAACGAACTGGAAATGAACATTTAATTCAATTAGTTTCATCAAATGTTGTTAATATCTCAACAGGTCCATTTCACTTTATTTTTTCAAAAAATAATGGTGATACATATGGTGTCGGATTGTCAAATGATGGACAATTAGGATTTGTTGAAACTGATTCAAGAGAAATTACAACTCCTGTTCTGTTGGATCATTTGAAAAACATTGAATCAATCTCATGCGCAGCTTTTTATAGCATAGTCTCAATCAAAGAATAAAATTCGAAATTTACATTTTGACAAATCAGGAAAACCTAAAAAACAAATTTGAAGAAATGTCTGATTGGAATTCACCAATCACAACTTCAATTGCTTCAAAAATGTTTCAACAAAACAACAACCTGACGATTCATTTTGATTCAATTTTTTCAAATTCTCATGTTCACGAAGAGTATCATTCATTTTTGAAAACAGAATTCAATCAAGAACCGTTGAACTTTTTATCCGAAGCAAAGAAAATACAAAAAGTTTTAGACAAAAAACAACAAGTTTCATTAGTAAAATCTATTATGGATGAATATATCCGAGTGAATTCAAAGTCAGAAATTAACATTTCTCATCAAGTTAAAGAAACAATTTTACAAAAATTTCAACCACAAGAAAAAGAAGAAAGTTGGATTTTAGAAGAAGAACCAATACATTTTTTTGATGAATTATCAAAAGTGGTTAAAGCTATTCTGTATCATGATTCTTGGAAAAGATTTATCCGTTCAAAATTTGGAAAAAAAATTATGGAAACATTCTACAATGATCCAAAAGTGTGTTCACCGACATTAACACAAAAATTTGATTTTGATGATGAATATTTCATGCATCCTTTCATTGAAGATAAGGATTTTGATTTTGCAAAATCACTTTTTAATGATGGAGCTCATTGGGAAGTATTTCAAATTTCTATTTAACTTCATTTTTTAAAGTTAATTCATTCTGACTCAAAGAATCAAATCAATACATTCTATTCAAAGCTGAATTATTTACCAAATCTTACCTTCAGCAACACAATTAGTATAATCAAATACGAAGCAATTATGCCATTTTCATTACAAAAAGCACTTTTGTCGACTGTATCAAATGAAGGTCTTTTCAAGTCAGATCCAAACATAACACGAGTGAGAACAATAGATTTCAAAACTTATCAACAAATTCAAAATGAATATGAACATAAACAAAATATTCTCAAATATGAAAGAAGTCAAGTTATGATAATTTCAGACATTAAAATGCCATTCCCATTGAACCCAAGAGTTGATATAACATCAAATGCAATGCATTATGATTCAAAAGAAAAAGCATTCTATTGTTTGGCAAAACCATATGTCAAAGATAACAAAGAAATGTTGAAATCAACAAAAATGGAAGTAGCTTTATCAAAAGGTGGAAAGCCAAAAATTACAAAAGCATATACTTATTTCAATTACTCAATGTTGTGTTTGAAAGTGATTGATGACTCAGAGATTATTTTTTCACAAGTTAATATTGTGGATCTTGGTGGTTCATCAAGGAATAAGTCATTATTCTTGTATGGTAAGTTTTTTTATTTTTTGATTGTTTCAGCTGCCAGAGAAAGAGGAAAAGGATTTAAACATACAATGACTGCTCTGGCAAAGGATATTCCAAATGATGTCAAAATTTCAGATTATAAAGAACATTTCAATAAAGAAGAAAATGGAATTCCAATTGATGGATTAGGGAAATTACTGCTTGAAGTAGATTTAAATAATTGAATAATTCCAAATGCAAATTTTATTCTCTTTAGTTTCTTTGAGCTTTATTTTTGGAATTTTTTCTGTTGGTTTTGATTCATACTTAAGTTTATGTTTCAAGTCTTTTTTGTTTTGTATTTCTGCCATTGAGTTAACAAAATCATTTTCTGTTGAACATATTCAACATTATTTTAATCGACGAGTCATTTTTATGCAAACATTCTGAACTCAATGGAATTTATTTGATTAAAAAAAATTTGGTGACAAAATCAATCAATTTCAAAGACCCATTTTTGTAGTTATTTTTATCCAATCATCGGTGATCATTTTTTTGGTACCAAAGCAATGTGTTGGAGTAAAGAAGTAAGTTTAGGTCTTGGATTATGTGGAGTTGTAATGACACTTGATCAATTGAGAAGATGGAAAAATGGACAACACAAAAGTATCTCAGTAGTACTCGTTTATTTCCTTTATAGCTTCATGGAGCTATTTCAATTCACACAAGTAAAAAACCAAAGAAAATATTCATTTCATAAAAAAAGTACATGGTAGGTTTTGAAACATGTGATCAAAAAAATGAATACATGACTCTCATTGCTCACATATTAATTTGGATTCAACCAATTTGTTTGAACTATCATAGTTTTGCTTATACCAAAAAAAACAAACCATTAATGAGATTCGCTTTATTTGGATCTATTGCTGCTGCTATTACTTCAAGTTATGCTCTTTATCTTGGATATTATGCTTCAAAAGCTGGTCTTTATGTTTCAACAAATGAAAGAATTCATAATATTGGACCTGAGTTATGCACAAAAGCAACTGATATTCATTTTTCATGGTTCTTTCCTTATGATTCTTTAGATGGTTATCGTCCTATGGGATTCGTTTGGATACTCTTGGCAGCATTTCCACATTTGTTCAGAACTGATGAATATACATTAGATGACTGGTTTGTATCAGGTCCATTATATGGATCCCTAGGTGTCATTGTAAGAAAAAAACAATTTTTTAACATAGGCATTTTCATAGGCAGGATGGTTAATTACTAGACTCATTGTTGGTGATTTTTATCATGCTCATTGGAGTTTCTGGTGTCTTCATTCTGTTAGTTATGCATTTCTTCCTTATCTATGGAGAATATTCGTTCATCCATTTTTTGGTCATTTATTTGAAAATAAAAAAACTGAAAAGAAAGATTAAATTTTAATACTATTTGAATTTTAACATATTTTTTTCCCTCAATTCTTTTTCAAATTTCTTATGTTCTTTATCATAATCATCCCATTCTGGTACAATTCTTCTTGCAGAATCAATTTTATTTTCTTTTGTTTGTGGATTGTTACACAAATCGATTGTTTTTGCTTTTCCTTTTGATTTATCAGAACACCATGCTTCACACCACAACCATTCTTGTGGCAATGAAAATATTGGAATTTGATGTTGTGCATAATTTGGTAAATCTTGATCTAAATTTGATAATGAATTTGGATCTTTTGAAAGAGAATCATAAATCATTCTGTAAGAGTCTCCTGAATAATCGAATCTTAATTGTGCAATATCGACAACATATAATGCAGAAATATGATATGGTTTACCTCTCAAGTAATTTCCCCAATATCCACCTTTCCAAAACTTGAATCCATCCATTTCAGGTTTATCAGAACAAAATGGTGTGTAACCAACTGATTTTCCTTCTAAATCCATTTTAAACAATTCAGTCATATCTGTTCTACAAACTTGATCTGCATCAACAAAAATAATTCTTTTAACTTTCAATGGAAATAGAACATCCAAAAATAGAACTTTGTAAGCCCAAATTTTTCTCATTTTCACAGATTGTTTATTCAGCCAAGTTGGCCATTTATAAGCAACTAAACCAAATTTAAAGTTATAACGTTTTGCCATCAATGGTAAATATTCTTTAAATTGAGGTGAGAGATAATTCTTCAAAAACCAAAATTTGACTTTTGACTTTTTTGTGTGTTTCAAAACACTCAAAATCATAATTTTTAGTAATCTTTCATACATATGACCTGATGCAACTGAAAATATATTCACTGTATTTTCGTCATCTTCATCATCTTCATTCTCTTTTTTTTTGAATAACTTTGAAATTGAACCAAAAATACCTTTTGAATTTCTTGGATCTTCAATCAATTTTTCAGTTTCTTTTCCTTTTTTTTTGCCAACTTTTAAAAAGATATAAGGACCATCAAATGATAATAAATGAACAGAAACTTTGTTTTCTCCTGTAGGTTTGATTGTATTCTTAATTTTTTGATCATAAAAATTGGTTGATGAATATTCTAATATTTCATAAATTTCTGAATGTCTTCCTTTCGCAATATTTAAATCCCAAATGTTTGGATTTGATTTCAATTGAAAATATCCATAAGAAGCCATTACCAAAGTATCTTGTTCTTGATCTTTACCTTTTGTGTTCAATGTTAACTCTAAACCTCTTGGTGGATCCATTGGTGAATTGGAAGTACAACTACCAGATATAATTATATTTTCTAGTTGATATCTTGCATTTAAATCTTTACCTTCGATTTCATTCAATTTAATATTATCTAAATCATAGATTGAATAAGTCAATCCAATCAACCATGTTTCTTGAACGTGTAAATTCATCGTTAATATGTTTTTTGGTGATAATTGTTTGAAATTTGCTGTAGGATTTTTAATTTTTTTGTTTTGGTCAAATTCTAATTCTGGGAATAAAACATAACGATACCAACTCTTTAATGGCATTTCAGATGTTGATAATTTTGGATTCAAAAACATTTTGATTGAAAATTGAAAATGATCATTTAAAATGGTCAATAAAGTTGAAAGTTTTTGAGCTTCTGAACTTAAAGGATCAACAATTGCGATGACTTCTATGTTTTCGTTTTTTCCTTTTGTGGAAATTCCTGAAAACTTTGATTTCAATTGGTCAGTTCTAATAGTTGCTCTTGGTCCAGTTTTTGATAAATCATGAGCCAAAAGTGAAGTAATATAAAGAATATCATCACTACTTGCGTTTGGAATTTCCTTTACAATATCTTTAATTCTCAATTCTTCAGAAGCTTCTAATGTTGAAAAATCTTTTTGATCAAATTTGAATTTAGATAAATTAAGAACTCTTCCGTTGGTAATAATCCAATTTGATTCTTTTTCTTGAACCAAATTTTGACAATATTGTGAATGATTATCCAAAACTTTTTCATATGTCATGTCATTAATGTCAAATGAAACTTGAAGTTTTTTCAAAACAAATTCTAATGGAAATTCTTCTCCTTGACTGGTTTCATATAATTTCAAGAAATCAATAGCTAATTGAAGTTCGCTATGGAGTGTTAGCCATAAGAAAATTCTTGTAACCAAATTTTGTGGCTTATTATTAATTGGAAGGAAAGATATCCTTGAAATAGATTCTTTGTCATTCTAAGAACAATTTAGTATCATTTTTGACTCTTACAATATGTGAAAGTGCATTCACTAAAGTTTTTCTTGAATTTGAAGATTCAATGTCACCACAGATAATATGTGAAAATTTCTTGACATTTTGATTGGCTTCCATCCAAGGAATGTGTTTTTGTGGTATTGCAATCATTTTTTTTTCTTTTTGAAAAATACCTGGATGATATTCATTTGCACTATTGTAAATTTTTGAATATAATTTGAATTGATTATCATCTCCTTTAATTTTCTTTGCTTGAATAAGTTTTGCAACTTCAACATATTCTTGATTCAAAGCATCATTAAATGCTTGCACCTATAATTGAGTTTAGAATTTTTTGAGAAAATATACTGAAGGTTTTGTTAATTTTCCGTTGAATAATAAAATTGGATTTTCATTGAATCCTTTTTTATGTATGTATTGAATACTTTTCTTTGCTTTTTCTAAATATTTTTCATTTGTTATCACTTGTTCATATGTCATATCTTTTGGAGCATTTCTAAATTCATATTTCAAAACTGATTCATCCAATACGGTAGAAGATCTTACACCATGATTTAAGCGAATCAAAAAGTAGAATGCATCAGTGACACTTTAATCATTTAAATTTTTCGTTTTTTTTTTTACCTTTTTTTCTCTTTGATATACTCAAAAACTTGAGTAACTCTGGTGGCAATGTTATTAACTTTCCCGAAAATTTCTTCATTGGTTGGTTCTGATCTCATTTCTGATTTTGATTGTGATGCTTGAACATCAACATTGAAAAATAAATTCGGTTTTTGATGTTTCAATTCTTTATATTGTTTTAATTCATTATTTCCAACAAGAACTAATCCAATTCTTGCAGGATATCCTTGTCTATAAATATTGAAAGCATCTCTGATTAAATCTAAACCTTCTCTTGTACTTGGATCACAAATAATGACTGCATTAAAAAGATTATGTCTGGTCCACATTGGTCCATAAAATCCTCTTTTTAA
This sequence comes from Neovahlkampfia damariscottae, assembly GCA_016618085.1. Classification (NCBI taxonomy): domain Eukaryota; phylum Heterolobosea; class Selenaionea; order Neovahlkampfiida; family Neovahlkampfiidae; genus Neovahlkampfia; species Neovahlkampfia damariscottae. The sequence goes on from JABLTG010000033.1 coordinate 76,913, forward strand.
AATGTCTTCAATGTTAGATGACATTCTGCCATACATTGGATCTTTTGTCAAATCGTTGACGAATGAAATAACAGATTCATCAGTTACATCAAATCTTGGACTTTCATTAAAATCTTGAGTAGCTGTTGTAATTTTTGGAATGACTTCAGATTTTACTTTTAATTTGTCAAATTTGTCATAAAAAGAAATTTCATTTTGAAGAATATCCAAAAATGTGAAAGGAGTGAATTTTTCTAAATCAATTGTTCTTCCATTGATAAAGAATAAATTTTTTCCCTCTTCTAAAATTTCTTGATTTTCTTTGATTTCTTGAGCAACAGATGAATTAACTTTCATTTTGTAAATTGATTTGACAGCTGCTGGAAAATTTTGTGCTATTTGTTCAAAAATATGAAATGGTGATGAAGAACTCACAATTTTTTGAGCTGTTTGAATCCCAACATCTATCGAAAATTTAATCAATCATCGTCAAACCTGATATTTCCCATGAGTCTATTTTTACATCTTTTTTGGAGTCTTGAAGAAGAGATTGTTTAAATTCAAGTAAATCTTTTTTTAAATTTGGATATTCTTTTTGTAAAACTTCAAAATTTACACCATCAATTTCATTTTCTTCTTCAACAGTTTCTTGTTTTTTTTCTTTTTTCACATCTTTTTTATCCATTGCATTGTATTCCATATTTTTAATTTGTAATTCAACACCTAGTTATAATAATATTAAAAATATCTAAAAATTACCATATCCTTGCAAATGAAGTAAATCTTTTGATTCATTCACATCATCTTCATAATTTTCACTTGCATCTTGTTTTGGATCATAATGTCGAAAATAATAATCAACATTTTTTTTAGAGAACTCTTCATGAAGTTTTTTAAACTCATTTGAACCTAATTTTGAATATAAAATTATTTTTGTTGAATGAGATTCTCTTTTTGGAAAATAATGGTCAAATTCAAAAATCTCCGATGAACTAACAACAATTTTTAGAAAAGATTTTTAAATACTTTTGAACTGTTTTGATTAAAGAGTCACCTCTTCTTTCAATGTTCTTTTCATCTGTTGTTAAATGTTGTTTTGCCAATTTCATAAAAGTAACTATTTTTGGTGAAGAGTTTCTGAGACTCAAAGCAAATTTCAACATTTTGATTTTCAAATCTGAGAGTTGTAACTTGCCAACAGTTTCTAAAATATGTTCATAATTTTCTTTATCCTGAAAGATGTTTAAATTTGGGTTTTTTTGGTTTACTGTTTGTTTTTCATCAATAGTTTCTGCGAATTTCCAAAACAATTCTGGTGATTCTTGAGATAAAAATTCGCTGTTCTTTTCAGATTTCTTTTTTTTTTTACCTTGTTTCTGCTATGATTGAAGTTTGTAACCATGTGCTTTTTAAATTCACGTTTATGTTTTTTTTCTGTTCACATGAAACTAAATAAGTGAATGTTGATATCAAAAAGAACAATATGAGAGTGTTGCTCTTCAACATTCTAAAAATTGTTTGAACCAATAAAATGCCAACACGAGTTAATTTTCAAATAAAAACAAAAACAAGAAAAAACCAAAATAATATTTACTAAATTTTCAATTGCAACAACCTCCTTCACTCATTTCTGAATTTTCTTCCTGAGTTTTTTTAAATTCAATGATATCTTCATTATGCTCGATTTGCCAATTCTTCATGTTTCTATTCCATAAAGTAAACCCAATACGATCTATGAATATGTTAAAATTCGAATATATATACCAAACAACTCTGTAGTGTTCACACCTTCTTTTGATGAAACTTCCCAATATTCAGCTTCAAGTTGAGAGGCAACTTTTAATCCTTCCTTTTCATCTACCATCCTTTCTAAATCAGATTTATTCCCTACAAGAAATAAAGAAAAGTTTTCTTCATCAATTTCATTAACAGCTTGTTCATACCAAGTTTCAACTTTTTGCAAAGATTTTTGTGAAGTTAAATCAAATAATATCAAACATGCATTAACATTTCGATAATATGCTTTCGTTAATGATTGAAATCTTTCTAATAAAGAAATTAATTTTTTTAATTTTTTTCTACCTTGTCCTGTATGGTGAAAAAATAATATTTTTTACCTGCTGTATCCCAAATAGATAGATAATAATCAGTTCCATATATTACATATTTTTTGTTGAAAAAATCCGACTGTACTGTTGGCATATACGTTTCAAAAAAAGAGTCAGTTGTTGCTCGCATAAATAAAGAAGTTTTTCCGACATTTGATTCTCCTACTAAAATTACTTTACCATTTTTTAATGGATAAACATTTTCAGATCTCAAATTTTTATAATTTTTTAAACTTTCTTTTATGTCCGAGTTCAATTCCTTTTCTGTTCTGTTTACAGTTAAATTTTGTTTTAATTACAATTGAAGATCTCCTTTTCCTGGTTTTATTTTGGATATGCTCTCAATCCTTCTTGCTTCTGTTGCTTTTGACATTGACCTCAAGTTGGAAACAACAATTTTGATTGGTTTGGAAAAATTAATTCAAAATATAGTTTCTTTTTATTCAATAAATATTTCTCCTAATTCATTTTCTTTTTGTTGAATTTTTAACTTTACTTTTGAAAGATCCCATTGTGAATCATAAAAATGTTCAAAAATATTTTCCCAAATAAAAGGATAAAAGAAATTCTCCGTATTTGAATCTTCAGAATATCTAAAATTATAGTGCTCATAAATCTTCAATTGATCAGATTTCCAATTCTTTATCTCTTTTTTCAACAATGAAATTACTTCATCAATCGACCATGTTTTCTTTTCTTTCAACAATTTCTCATCAAAGTGGTTCAAAACAACATCAATATTAGTCAAATAATTTGAAAACATAGTTATTTTTCTCAATGGTTCAAACACTTCTCTTTGATGAAGTAACTCATAGAGCAACCAAATGTTCTTTGAAAGGTTATAAGTCAAACAAGTATTAATGATTTCAATAGCAATTTGAATGAATTTCAAATATGCATCTCTTTCATCTTCGAACTAAGTAGATGTTAAAAAAGATCAAAAACTCAAACAGTTTCATCCAATCTATTGTATCTCTTGTTTAAAGTAGAAATCAGAAACAACAATCTTTGAGATGCTGAAGAATCCACTTCTTTCATATAAATGCTGATATTTGAGATAATTGCGAGACAATTATTTCCTAAAAACATATCCTTGATGAAAAATATAAATTTAATTTTTTTGGATACTTTTTGAACTCCAACATCATGCAAAACTGATTTCAATAAAATCAACATCATCAAACTTCCTAAATTGATATCTTTGATGATTCTATCCTTATACCAAGGAATAGAAGGAACTTTCTATAATTGTTAAATTTAATGATTCATTTACAATTTCAAACAATTTCTTTACTAAATTTGAATCTTCTGTTAGAATTGTCAAGATGATCAACATCATGTAAATATGATTTTCTTTTTCATTTGGTGACGCATACAGCTTATGTAGAATAGAAATAACCTATTTGATCAAATATTAAACAGAGAAATTAAGTACCAATCTTTTTATCTCATCAGATTCAAAAACAAATTTCTTAAATCTATCATTTTCATGAAATATTGAATAAAATATCAAAGTGCACATTTCTTCATCAAAGTTTTTTAAAAAACCATCCAGTGTAATTTTGAATGAAATTGAAATTAAATTATCTTCAATATCTTCTGTATCATCTTCTAAAAAATTTTCAATTTTCTTTTTTATGAACTTACGCTGGTTATTGATTGATTGTAATGAATTTAAGTATGGATTTGGATTATTTGAATCATTTTTTCTATAATATAATAACAATGATAAGATCATTGGACTTCTTTTTCCTAATAATTGTGGAAACTCTTCTTTGATTTTATTGTCTTCAACATAACTTCCAAAGAAGATTTTGTAAATTCCAGAAATGGTTGAAACAAAACTATAAAGAACATCATTCATACTTGAAAGAAAAGATCCTTCCCATTCTGAATCTGTTGTGGTCAAACGATAATTATTTGAATTATTGAGCAAGACTTGAACTAATTTCAAAGGTATATGATTATTTTTGATTTCAATTGAAGATTCAAGAAATAGATTGTGTTTCCTTGCTTTATTACTCACCATATCTCCTGATATAATTCCACCATAAATGGTTGTACTGAATAATACAGCAATTAAATTCACACATTCTAAATGTATCAAATATGTCTTTTCATTGACCGGATTTTCAGTTAAAAACAAAAACAAAGATTCCATTAATAATGAAACTAAAGTTCTTTCTCCAAGAATTTTTTTTGAAGATTTAAATCCTGGTGGTAAACAGTTGAAATGTGCTTCGAGTAAAGTTAAATTATCTGATGATTCAATTAAAATTGTGTGGATAAAATGTCGAAAAATTAAAAGTCCATTTGAGATATCAATTTCATTTTTATCTATTCTACTTGAAGAACATAACCATTCTGAGATGACAAGAATGAAACCACCAATTGAACCAGTTTGTAAATTATTTTCATCTATTTTTTTTTAGTTTCAATAAATGACTTACATAATGAATTTGCCATTTTTTTTGTAATTTTGTTTAAAACCTCAGGATTGATTATTGAAAGAGGAGGTAAATTTGTGGTTAGTTTGTTAATTTCACTTCTTGCAGATGACCATATATTTTCTTTGGTTGGTTCTGATGAACATAGAGAACTAATGAATACATTATTGTGGATTTGTTCTTCAACAGACACACTTTGACCCATACTTCAAGTTCTTTGTTCAACCTTGGTTGGACCAATAGAAAATCAAAAAGATACTTTCTATTGAATATATCATTTTATTTCTACAAACTACCAAATTTTCTGGATTGATGATTGTAACGGAAATAAAAAAACCAACCAATTAAAAACTTTTTAATTTCAACAAACTTAAAAAAACCAAAGACACCATGTACAGAGATTTTGGTTCAAAACCAGGTTCAGGAGGTGTAATTCAAAGTTCTTTTGATAAAAAAGAAAGACTTCGTAAACTTGCTTTGGAAACACTTGACCTTTCAAATGATCCTTTTTTTATGCGAAACCACATTGGTAGTTATGAATGTAGACTTTGTTTGACGCTTCACAATAATGAAGGTAATTATTTAGCTCATACTCAAGGAAAGCGACATCAAATGAATTTAAAAAGAAGAGCAGCTAAACTTGAAAAATCAAAAGAAGGAAATTCCAACCCAGCTCTTTTAGAATCAAAAACAAAAACTTTACAAAAGAAAACTATAAAAATAGGTAGACCAGGATATAACGTGGCGAAAATAATCGAACCTTCTACTGGTCAAAAAGGTCTTTTGTTTCAGTTGATGTATCCGGAAATTGATGAAAACGTGCAACCTTTATATCGTTTTGTTAGTGCTTATGAACAAAAAATAGATTTACCTTTTGACAAAAATTATCAGTATTTGTTATTTGCTGCTGAACCTTATGAAACTGTTGGATTCAAAATACCAAATTTACCAATTGATAAAGGTGATGAAAAATTTGAAACAGAATGGGACTCAGAAAAAAGAATATTTAATATGAAGTTATCGTTCCTTGAAAAATCAGATGTACCTCTACCACCACCTCCACCACCACCACCAAAAGAAAAAGTTGAAGAAAATGATTAAATGTTTATTTTTTTTTTTCAAACCATTCTTATTAGTAATTAGATAATGTTAAGAAAAAAAAATATTTAATTTGTTGAGTATTTTTGATATGGTAAAGGACCATTAGGTGCGTCAAAGCATTCACCTATTTGATGTATTTCTTCTTTAATTTTCTCTCCTTTACAGTTGTTTTTGGAAAATTTTTGATCATAAAACAGATTGGTCGTTTTATCAAAGAATACTTTGGAAGATTTTGCATTTGAATCTTCCAAAACAAATAAATTTTTTTGTATTTTAGAATTATCATCAGAATTGAAACAAATACCTCTTTCCAAGAAAGCTCCTGATCCAGCAGTTGGTGAAGTACAATCTGGATTTGGATGATAATTTGTGATGATCCCATCTTCTTCAATGGTTGGAAGATTTCCACAAGTGAATTTGACATTCATTAAACCAGTTTTAATGCATTTGTTGAGTGGAACAACTTCTTCACTATGACAAATACTACACCAAGCATCTTGACAAGATCCTTTGACTATTGCATGTGTTTCATTGCATGTGATGATATGAAAAATAATATCACCTTCACGAGGAATCATTCTGCAACCTCCAGTGATGGTGAATGTACCAGTCCCTTCGGGATAAGCCTTTAGGCATTCATTATCAAATGGCTTATGTTTTGTTTGTATCAAATATTTACAATCTATAAAAATTAACAGACATAACATGAGCAACCACCTAAAACAGTTCATTTTTCTCTTATTCGAAGTGATTGGCCAATCATTGATCTTTGTATATTTGAGGTTAAAATCTGAATTTCTAATCTTGGACAAAAGAACCCAAATATTCTTGTTGATAAAGAAAAAGTTTATTTCAAGGGTGCTGTTCAAATTTTCTTTTGAAAGAATTTGGAACAAGTGAAGTTCTATTTTTATAAATTGGTGGAGCATTCGAGAAATTTCTTTTCTCTTCCCTTTCTTTCCACTCCTGATGAAAATAACTAAAATGAGAAAGTGATCAGAAAACCTTTCAGTAGATATTTGATTCTTTAAGCCAAACAACAATTTCCAAATGAAAATAAAAAGGAAAAGATGAAGAAAAAAGAAATTCATTTTTGTTGGGAAATTTCTGTAAGCTTAATTAAAACAAAAATTGAAATCATGGAAATGTTCTTTGAGAATTTTCGGTTCACCCTTCAAAATAAAATTGAAAGTTGATTTGCGTCTTGTTTGAATGAAGTTTCTGACATTTTTTGAAGGCATCCATATTTTGTTATCTCTCAATAACAGCGTATCACATAATTTCAGTTTAAGAATATTTGGAGATACATCTTTGATCAAATTGTCTTCAAAAACCAATGATGTTAAATTTGTCAAGTCAAAAAGTGATTCTGGAATGTTACCAATGAGATTATGAGATAAATTTAATACTTCTAAATTTTTCAAATTTGAAATATTTCCTGATATTTCTTGAATTTGATTGAAACTAAAATCGATTTCTTTTAAATTTTTCATTTCAAATAATTCTTCTGGGATCTCTATGACACCACATTTTGACATTTGAATATTGTTTAAATTTGAAAATTGAAAAATTTCATTTGGGATTTTTCCTATTTTAGAATCTTCCCAAATAATTCTTTCTGTTTCATTTTTGAAACGATTTAAATTAATACTCTTTGGATCTCCATTGATTATCAAATGTTCAATATCAAAAAATAGAAAATTTGAATCAATTATCTCATGTATAACCATGTAATTTCTACCTGTTTCATCTGACGATATTTTTGGATTAAATAATTCTTCAGGTTTTAATATTTTATAAATGGACCATTCTCTTGCATCAATAAAACTGAAATATTCATCACAAATGTAGGGGAGAATATTTGTTCCATATTTATTGTTCAAAAACATCAAATATGAAAAGATCATGTCTGCATCTTCTTTTTCATTTTCTTTGATATTTGGATATTCTAATTTGAATACACTACCATTTCTGAATGAATTAATGAATAATTTCAATTTTCCTTTAAATTGTTCAGAAGCATACTGAAGAACATATCCATTTTTTGAAACAGCTTCCAATAAAAATGCTTCATCTTTCTTCAATGTTTCGGAAGCGTGAATAAAGCACTCTCCTCGATAAAAATCATTTGAAATTGCATTCAAAACAATCTCTTTGTCATTTTTTAAACTTTCCGAAACAAATTCAAGTGCAGAACCATTTTTGGAAATGATTTCCATCATATACTTTTTTTCACCTTTAAATTTCATTGGTGCATCTTTCAATGTTTCTGCATTGCTTAAAGCTGCAGTTTTGATGATTTCTTTGTCACTTTTGCAATCTTTGGAGGCATATTTAATAGCATTTCCATTTTGTGAAACTGCAATCAAAACTATTTCTTTATCTTTTTTAAAATCTTTACTCACAAATTCAAGAGCAAAACCATTTTGTGAAACTGCTTTCAACACTATTTCCCTGTTATTCCTGAAATATTCCGAAGCAAATTTGATTGATTGACCATTTTGAGAAATTGCTGTTGACACAACATTTATATCATTCTGTAATTCTTTTGAAGCATATTCAAGCTCAAAACCATTAACTGAAACAACTTTGAGAACAATTTCTTTATCATTTTGAAATATTGAAGAACCTTCAGTAGAACGAAATCCTGATTTTAAAATTGAAGCCAATATGATGTCTTTATCATTTTTGAATTTTTGAGGAAGGTCTTCAAATACAAGCGAGGAAGTTTCAGTCGCCTTTAATACTATTCTCTTCTCATTTTTCATCTTTTCAGAAATTCTTGAGATCAGGAGACCATTTTGTGAAACTGCTTCCAAAGCAATATCAAAATCATTTTTAAGTTCTTTTGAAACAAAAAATAAAGAGTTTCCTTTTTGTGAAACTGCCAACATTGCTATTTCTTTATCATTCCTAAATTCTGTTGGTATATTTTCAATTGCATCACTATCATTTGAAATTGCAGCCAAAATAACATCTTTACAATTTCTTAATTCTGTTGAAGCATATTTAATAGCAGGACCATAGTTTGAAACAGCTAATAAAACAAGTTTTTTTGAATTTCTCATTTCTTCAGGACAATATTTCAGAGGCCAACCATAAAGTGAAACTGCTTTCAAAAGAATTTCTTCATCTTTTTTTAAATTTTCAGAAGCTATTTCAAAACCTTCTCCAACTTTGGATATTAATTCCAAAATAAACTGTTTATCGTTTTTGAGTTCTTCTGGAAAGTATTCACTTCTAAAAGAATAATTTTCAACTAATTTCAAGATAAATTTCTTGTTTTTTTTTAGCTCTTTGGTGGCTTGTTCAAAAGTGCAAACTGTTGAGATACTTCCGTCACCAAGGTTCATTTTAATAAAAAAAATTGAGCCAATAGAAGTCTTTGGAAGAAGAACTTTTAAAGGATTGAAGAAGGATCACAAAATTCGGATGAAGTTGGCTTATTTTTAATTTGAAGCTACAATTGGTCAGGTTTGAGAAGTTTCAAGATCACTTTATACATTTGACAACTCAATTGAAGATTCCAAAGATCAATGGAAAGCAAAATCTCTTTTTTTCTTGAATTAATCAAATCCAACAAGTCACTTTTTTGTTTCTCTTTTTATTGGACAACATTGTTGAATACATGGTTGTGGAAAAAATAACAAAAAAAAGATTTGGTTTTTTATTTGGATACGTAGGTTCAAAATACTCAGGTAGTCAAATAAACCATGCTCTTCCACTTTCACAAACCGTGGAAGGAACTATTTTTGAAACATTCAAAAAATTAGATTTCATTTCAGAGTCAAATTTTGAAAATTCAACAAAAATTGGATTCAACAGAAATTCAAGGACTGATAAAGATATGAAAAAAACGATAATTTAACCTTTTTAAGCGTCCATTCCGGTTCAACTGTGTTAAGTGCTAAATTAATGATTAAAGAAACTGAATTGGAAAATGATTCACTTGGATTCCATTTAGCTGATAGAATTAATGAAAATTTACCAGAGGATATATTTATTATTTCAGCTCAACGAACAACAAACAATTTCAATGCAAAAAATCAATGCATTTTTAGATGTTATGAGTATTTGTTACCATTGAAATGTTTGAATTTAAAAAATGATGAAGAGAAGATTTCAAAATTGAATTTTTATTTGAAACAATTTTTAGGCACTAATTATTATCACAATTTTACCTCTTTGGAATCAAAAAATTTTGTTGAAAAATATCAGAATGAGGAGCAAATTAGACAAATTCAAGTGAGTGAAAATTTTAGAAGAGATATTTTGAAAAGTAAAGTAACTGGTGTTGTCACCATGAATAATGAACTTTTTGCAAAAATTGATATTTTAGGTAGTTCATTTTTGAAGAATCAAATTCGAAGGATCATTGGAACTATTATTGGAATTATAAATGGTAAATATTGGAATCATTTATTTTTTATAAGGTTTTATACCTGATGATTACATAACAATTGGATTGAATTCAAGCTCTTTGCTGAGGACTCCAATTTCACCTGGTGAATGCTTAATCAAAAAAGACTGTGGATTCAGACAAAAAAGAGATTTAATGAACTATTTTACAACAGAATCTGATGGAATACAACAAAGAGTAAGATAAAAAATTCCTAATTTCAACAGAAATTCAGTTTTTTGAATTCAACGGTTTATCCTTCGATTGCAAATTTGATTGAAGAAACATCAGTCTTTGATGAATTAGATGAATTTTTAAGAAAGTAATAATCATTTTTAACACTTAAATTTTCAGATTACCATTTCAAGAAGATCAGTATTCCATCATCAAAAATGAAACATTAAGAACAATGGAATTTAATCAAAATTTGAAAGATTTGAAATGGAATAAGATAAAGAGCACAGGTGGTGATAATTTCCCACCAGGTTTTAGAGTCAAATTGATAATTGAATTCGAATTACTCCCTGATGAAAAAATAAATTTCATATTGGATGCATTATCAAAAGAAATTGAATCAGGAAATTTAGAGAAGCTAAATATGAATTATTCGTATTATTTTGATTACATTAGAGAATTTGGATTAGAAAGAATTATCAGAACAGGCGAAGAAATTGCATCAGAAAAAAAATAAAATAAAAAATGTCACAATCAGTGAAAAATATGAACTGAACATCATCAATGACCATTTTCGTGATAGTTTGAGAATATAGGTTCCATTTCGGAGTTTGTATTATTCGAGGGATTTTCGAGATTGAGGGAATATTGAAAATACAGCCAAATGATTGGTCAATTCAAATAATGGTATGAATACAAGTTATTCTATACACCCTCATGTATGAAATTTGAAAATCATCAATTTGAAAAAATTGAAGTAAAAAAAAAAAAAAAAATAGACTATTGGTTGAATGATTGGAAGTAAGTTATCCAATCAATGATCAATTTTTCTTCCAAAAAGAAAACTTTAATACAATGATTGGTCAAACAATTTTTCACTTCACAGCAAAAAAAAAAATGAAAGCAGTACTCTTCATTCTCGCAGTTTGCTTATATGTCGCTTCAGCACAATCATTCATTGCTTCAAAAGACCTTTCAAAAGATGCTATGAAAACAAATGCATACTGGACAAAAGAAAACATGAAATCCGCAAAATCAATGGACTTAATCATTGCTGATCTTGACGGAAAAGTTGTTAAATCAGATCTCAAATTCGCTTCAAATGAAGGAACACGTGAATGTAAAACACCAAACGTATACCCATTTGCTACTGCTGGTAGATTATTTTTTGTTACAGCTAGAGGTAGATCTTCATGTACAGCTTCATCAGTAGGAAAAGATATCATCTTAACTGCTGGTCACTGTATCTCATCAGGAAGAAACGCATACTACAAAGACTTTTTATTCTGTCCACAATATAAAGATGGTGACTGTCCAGCTGGAAGATTCACAGGATTAAAAATGAACACACATACAGAATGGCACACAAGATCACAATTAGGAAGAGATGTTGCTTTCATCAAAGTTACAGCTGGTTTAGAAGACAAAGTTGGAGCTCTTAAAATGAAATATAACACAAACAGAGATGAAAAATGTGATGCTATGGGATATCCAGGTAACATTGGAGGAGGAAACAGAATGATTCAATCAACTGGACAACAATCAATGGGATCATCATCATACAGACCACCAACAGTTAAATTCCCATCTAAAATGACTTATGGATCATCAGGTGGACCATGGATTGTTCAAGCTAAAAAAGGTGAAAAGAAAAATAGAGTCAATGGAAACGTTTCACACGGTAACCCAAGATTAGACCCTAACCACTTTTATTCACCATACTTTGATGATGAAATCAAAGCATTGAGAAAAGCTATTGCAGAATAAATTATTTCGGCTCATTTAAAATTTTGTTTTTTTATTTTTCTTTCGCAAGTGCTTTTTATTCAACTCACTTTCTAAGCAAAGTTCATTGAGATTCAATTTTTCAATGACCACACCACCAATAACGCAATAGTTTTCGTTTTCTTCATCAACATGGGTACATAATATAATAAATTTTTGGCAATGCCCGCATTTGATCCATCCCAAACATTCTTGCATTTTTATTTTAGTTTCTTTCTTTGAAATCAAATTATCTTCCAAAGCAATTGAGAATTGTAAAATTGGATGTTTATGTTTGTAAATTGAAAGACAATTTCCATTACTCAAATTCCAATATCTTATTGTTTGATCCAATGAACCACTTAGCAATATTTCATCAACAACTTTCAAACATGTTATTTCTTTCAAATGCCCACCATGAATTCTTGAACATTTTCCAGTTTCCAAAGACCAAAAGCGAATAGTTAGATCTAATGATGCTGATATTAACACATTTTCATGGATGATAAATTCCGAAATGTGTTCTGAATGACCTTTTAATATGAACTCATACTGATCTTTATCGATATCATAAACATAGATATTTTTGTAATCATCCATTTTTGAAATTCCACACAATAGATTTTTGTTCAATTTAAATTTTTCAATTGAATCTTTCAATTTAAAAAATTTTTTAGTTTCAATCAAATTTTCTTTAATCTCCAAATATAGATATTTGTTGTCATTTCTCAAACAAACCGCATTGTCTTTATATAATGATATTGTTATGAATCTTCCAAAATCAAATGATATTTTTCCAATTTTCCTTCCTTCTGAAATGTTCCAAAAGAGTCCTGTTCCTTTGGATATCAAACAAAGATATTTTTCATTAAAAACAATCATTTTATGTCGGGATAATTCTTTGGTTACATTTGGTTTTAGCTCAAATTTTATCAGTGGGATTTTTGGATTTTCAAATTTAAAGATTTGTGGTGGATCGCCTGGATACAAAATTGTAATTTCATCATGTTTAAACATTATTTTAGGTTCTAAATGAGTACCTTCAACAGAATATATTTTCTTAAGTTGTTTTCCTTTTTCATAGATGTCATGTTTATCATCCATGAATTCAATTTGGATGTTTCTGATATCAACAAAATCGATGATTGGATTCTCTAACATTCTAACGACTTTACTGGCATTCAAGCGATCATCTGGGTTCATTCGCAATAATAATAGAACTATTTCATTCAAATACGTTATTGGACTCTTATTGATTGTTTAATTTGAATATATTCTTACAAGAGTTGACAGTTGTTCTTGAATTTCTAATTCAGCTGTTTCTACGTTCGATATGAATTCTAGATAGAATTTCTTTGATTCTCCTGTTAACAAGAAATAAAAAAGAGCACCTAAAGAAAACATATCTGCTTTAGGTCCTGAATATTTAACATTTTTCATAATTTCCGGAGCAACATAATCCTTCAAAATAAAAACTAAAATAAAACATACCATTGTTCCAACAACTGTCTTTTTCATAGATGATTCATTATAAGAAGTTGCATATCCAAAATCACCGATCAAAAGTTGTAGTTTTTTTTCTTCATTGTTTTGTGTTAAGAAAACATTCTCCAATTTAATATCTCTATGAGCAATATTGTTATCATGTAAATATTCAATTCCTAAAAAAGTTTTTTTTTCAAAAAAAAAGTTGTGCATACCTTTGGATATTTGAAGAAAAATGTCAAAAAGTTCTTCCTGTGTGAATTTTTTTTTCTTTTTTGCATAAGTTGCCAAATCACCCAATTCACAATAAGGCATAACTATATTTAAATAATAATCTTCTTCTTCATTTTGATCAAGAAAAACTTCCAAATAAGGACAAATGTTTTCATGTTTTAATTTTTGTAGACGATTGAACTCAATTAATATTTGATTGATGTCAGTTAATTCATCAACATATACAGTTTTCAATGCGTATAAATTATCTTTGCTTTCTGTTTTTTTGTGGACAAGAACAACTTTTCCTTGACTTCCACTGCCAATGAATTTGACAACAATGTAATCCTCTTTCATTGGTCCAATTTCTCTTCACTATTTTTTTACTTATTCATTATTTTTCAATTAATTTTATCACTTCCTTCGTCAGACATTTTGAAAATAAAGTTTATTCAAAAAAAATTTTAGAAAAGGAGAAATGTTTGACTTGTGTCACCATTTGTTAGACATTTCTTTTCTTCAACTTTAAGAGTTGCTAATGTAGTTTTGCAATTCACTCCAACATACAAATTCATATGAATTGTTCTAATGCCTCCACTAGATGAATAAGTATATTTTGCTGAAGCAGAACCATCATCAGAATTTTCACAAACATTCAAATACGCTCTACCTGATCCTGAAACTACAGGTCTTCCTTTACAATTTGTTGAACCATATTTTGTAATATAAACATATTTTGGATTTAATGCACGAACTGAAGCAATGAGTAACGCGATCAAGAATCCAACAATAAATAACACAACAATGATCACTGTAATTAAAGAAAATATCTTTTCTGTTTTTGTTGTGTTTTTAATTTTTTCTAAAATAGTTTGATTTTCATTTGGTAAATTTGAATTGATTTTAAAAGCATAAGCAGCAGCAACTGACATACAACCTCCACAACATAATAAAGGACATAAAATACCAAATCCAAGACCAACAAAAAAAGTGAGTGTATTTCTGACTGGGTGAAGAAGTCCAAATAATTGATCCATAATTCTAATGGAAATTGAGAAAAGACAATAAACTCCAAGACCAATGACATACATTCTGATATGAATGAATTTTTGATGTAAATCTTTTTTAACACATGATCCAATGAATCCAATAACAGCAACTGAAATTAAGAATGGAAGGATTAATATTCTTAAAAGTGGAAAACCAAAATTGCCATCTAATCCAGAAGCAAATGTTACCCAAATAGCGAAGCAATCGACTATGAATAAGAATGCAGCTAAAACCTGATATATTTTAGTGATATTTTTCTTACTATAATTAAGATTGAAAGTGTGGACACTGTGTATTTTAACAATTCACTTGGTTCTTCTTCTGATAAATTCCCATTGTGCTGTTCGTATTGTGAAACATCTGAATATTGATTAAATTCTTGTGGTAATTGAACTTCTTCATCATTGAACTCGTTGTTTTCTTGCATCTTGAAAGCAAACTGATTGGATGAGAATTTTGATTGGTTTATCACATCTTCTAATCTTTATACTTGAGCCCTCAAAAAAGGTCGGAGTATTTCCCAAGTTAGATTGAACACCCCTCCAAATTCAAAACAATCTACACATTTGTAAAATCAAATTTTATTCTCATTCATCACTAAACTGGAAAGTTATGTCTTTCAAATTGGATATATTTTCCATTCTGTTTGGATGTAAATAGTACAACAAACCCTAAGAAATTGTTATTTCAATAATTCAATTTTTACATCTCTTATCATAAGCAATGCTGTATTTTCTTTTAAATCTTCAGAAAGATACTGAAATGCTTTTCTATTTTGAATCAATGCAACTTCAGCAAATTGATAATTCCTTTGAAAATATCTATTGCAATACTGAAGTAATAACCCATTCCTTTTCAGAACATCTAAAACAAATTCTGGGTCTGCCTTGAAACATGAATCTAAAGACATGAAACTTGAAGGACAAGAATAAACAGATTCTATTGCAATGGATTTATCTTTCTTAAAATGATTTGGTAGATATCTATAGCCCCATCCATCATTTTGCATCATTTTAAAAGCTAATTCTTTATCATCAAGTTCAAATTGAAAATATTTAAGATTTTCTGATCTTTTTAGAGCCAATTTTATCATTAATGATTCATTTTTTAAAGTTTTTTCAACCCAACCTGGTTTAATTTCATTCATAAGGTCATAAATAGTTGGAATGAAATTTTCATTTTTGATGCAAATTTGTTCAATGATTTCATCTGTAAAATCATCAGAAAATGGTAAATATTCAACACATTTCGCACTATTTTCTAATATATAGACAAAAAATGATGGATCAGTTTGAAGTTCATTTGGTAATAACTGTACATGTCTTGAGTGCAGAAAATGTAATAAAGAAATTTTTTTCTTCAATTTATGTTTATCATCCAAGTAATTATAAACGTTTGGATTTGATTCCATGAATAAAATTAGGTTACTGTCTGTTAGAATTCTCTCTGGAAATAATTTGAATAATTCTGGAAAGGCAACAAGCATTTGAGCCAAAAATGGAATATCTTCAAGGTATTCTTCTTTAATTTCATCTTTTCCTGTGGTTTGTTTCAGTATAATTTGATGGTTTGCAAAGGCTATTTTTTTAACAAAATCCACGTCGTTTTTTATCTCTTTAGGAAGTTTATTGAAGATTTCTATATTTCTCCGACATGCTTTTGAAGCTAATAATTTACTTTTTTGAATTGAAATATCAGCATCTAATAAAAAAAATGGGTTAAGATTAATAACTCGAGAAACAAAATCATAATCTTGTTTTAAAGAACGATGTACTTGTGAAAATTTGAGTTGGTTTGTTTCTATTAATTCATAGATTTTCTGTTTCTCTGATGGTGACAAAAGTACTTGGTTGTTGCCCATGAAGAAGAATCGTATTGAACCAATAAAATTTTATTTTCATTCAATAATTTCTCATTATTTTGGAAAATTCAGATTCATTAACACCTTCTAATCTATCCACCTCAGTGCCATTGAATATGAAAATGAAGCATGGAATCGATGATATTTCATATTTTTCAGATAGTTTCTGATGTTTATCTGAATCTATTTTTAAAAATTTGGATTTTGGATATTTCATTGATTCTTTTGAATAAAATGGATTGATGAATTTACAACTATCTGATAAAGTTGAGTGAAAATACAAAATTATCAATTTATCAAATGTTGATTTCAATTTTTCAATTTCTTCATTTGATGAAATAGTGATCACATTTCCATTTATCAATTTTTCATGTTTATTCAAAATTATCGGATAATTCTTGTTTATTTCTTCCAAATTCAATGTTTCACTTTGCAAAAAAAAAGTCAAAAATTGAAAAAACACACCTTGAATGTTGACAAATGAAATCAATCAAGTATTCAAATTTATCAAAAGATTGATATGAAATTGGATTATTTTTATCATTTTTCTTGAAATATTTTAAAATTGGTATTTTTTCTTCGATATTAAAGAATTCATTATGTAAATCATTTTCATCAAAATTTATCATTGAAATGATGATTGAATCCTCTTTTATCAATTCAAACAATTGTGAAACAATTGAAAATAATGGAATATAATTCATTGAAATATCATTCCATTCTGCATAAACTAATAAAAAAACATCTTTTTGAGACTGTAACACAATTTCTTCAAAAGATGAAGCAACTACTTCAGTTATTGTCGGAAAATATTCATCTCTATCATTTTTTGGTCTAACTTTTGATTTTTTAAATGGTTTTAATTTATTATTTTGATAATTTTGAATGAATTTATAGACAGATTTTTTTGAAATAATTCTGTTGAAATGGAATTTCTTTTTCATGTTTGAATTGAAAATTGATATATTTGGAAATTCTTGTAAACCTAAATTCTCTGCTAAAGCAAGACTTAAAGATTAATTTCAAAAATATTTACCCTGAAAGGTTGGTTTCAGTAGAAAAATAGAAATTGAATTTTTTTGTGTATTTTTTTGAGATTTTTTCAATCATTTGAATATCTTCACTCTTGTTTGTGAATAATACAAATATAGGTTTTTTGGAAGACCTCAGTTCATCAGCTGTTTCTTCTGTAATTTGCTTCATTTTTATTGGATAAAAAAAATGTTAAACTGAAAAATTGGATTTATTTAATCAATTTTTGAACAATATGAATAAAGATATTAACATCACAAGTCAATAAACCATCAAAAAAAACGAGATTCTCAGCAAATTGTTCTTTCATTTTCAACAGAGAAATTACATCCAATTGAGTTGTTTTTTTCACTTCCTGATCCATTGAAATTGATATTTCCAAATAGTATCTTCCTCTTTTTTCCATCATTCCAATAGAAAAAATAGTATTCTTTAATTTTGATTCGTCAATTGAATGTTGAATAATTGCTGATTTTTTCTTTAATTGATTGAAGTTGAATTTCAAACGTTTGGAAACTAACATACCCTTTTCTTCTTCATTTAATAGTTTATCCAGTTCAGTCACTTTCAAAATCAAATCTTTGTTTATTCTTTTGTATCTCTTCAATAGATCATTTAATTTTTCAAATTCTAATTTTTGTCGAGATGAAATATCAAAGATATCATCAAGTATTTCATTGTAATCATTTTCTTCGGATATTTTATTTTGTTTGATCAAATTTGGAATATCATTTTCAAAATGAGCGATTGTAAAGAGAATTGATTTTGCTTCTTGATCTGAACTATTTTCATTCATCTTTTTCATACAATAACTCTTTGTTTTTTTGATTAAATTCTTAACTGATAATTCTAGTTCGTTCAAAGGAGCATAGTGAAGAATAATTTTTAAATTCTTCTTTGATTGATTATAAATTTGATGATTGAGAATGGTGTCTCCTTTTTTACCTTCAAAACTGTGTAATATTGAAATATGAACCGTTTCATCAACTTTTAATTTTTGAGGAATTTCTTTCATTTCTTCGTGCATTAACAGTTTAATGATTGGATCTTCTTTGTTTTTTGAAAGTTGTCTTCTTGATGATGATATCAATGAATGTAAAGAAAATAATTGATTGCATGTTAGTTTGATTGTTGAATTTTCTGGTAGGTCGACTGGTTTGTTCAATTCAAAATCGATCAATTTTTCGATGAACGATGAGAAGATACCATCAAAATTTTTGGTAATATAACTGTTAAATGATGATTCTAATTCTTCATTTTCATGTTTAAAATGTGTCTTTGTCATAAGGTGTTCAAGAATACTTGGTATTATAGAGAAATCTGAATTACATATTTTCTTGCCTAAATCAAATGCTTGGGATAAATACCGGAAAAATAGCTTTCCAATAGTTGAATATCTTAATGATTTATCAATTAATGATTTTTTTAATTTCAATTTTTGGTCAATCATCTTTGAAATGAACCTGATTCCAGTAGGCATTTTTTCAACATTCAACAGTAATTCATCCAAAATTTTTGAACAAATTTCTTGAATTTTCAAAGTTCTTGTACGTAAAAAAGAAGCTACAATTTCATTATTCTTTGCATATTCAATGGTCGATTCAAATTTACATTTTGTTCCTTCAGATATTTCACTATTGGACATTTCAGTTTTTGAAACTTTTAAAACATCAATCTCCAATGACTTTTCATTTGAATTTATTGAATTCAAATACTTCAATTCATCAACAAATGAATATTCTTCCAAAATTGAGTGAAGAACAGTTTCCGAAAAATCTTCAATGAAACTGTTCTGAACTTTGCAAAAATTCATCAATAATCGCAAAATCATATTGTCAGAACTTAAAAAACTATCAATTTTTCCATCTTCGATATGATATCCAAAACAACTTTCCATCAATTCCAAAAAAAAGTATTCTTCTTGAGATGTAATGGCAAATCCAAAAAGTTGCAAAAAAAAACTTTCAGTGTCTAAAATATCATCATTTAAAACAAATAAATTTTGAAAATATTTTGGTTCTGTTCTTAACAAAAAAATTAAAAGTGAATAATTCTTCAATTGTCCATCATTCTCTTTTGAATAGTTACCAGGAAGGGTTTTTATTTTTTGTTTCAATAGCTGTTCAATTTTTTCTTTTGGTGAATTTGAGTTGATTAATTCTTGTGCTTTGTTTGTTTTTTCAAAAAGAAGAATTTTTGTTAAAATTTGTGTTTGAAGAGATTCTCTGATATCTAATATTTTCTTTTCATACTTTTGAGATTCATTTCCAAAAAAAGAAGAAAATAAATCTTTGGTTGCTTTGTTAGTTTGAAAATTACTCATGTTTAATTGTCCAATCAAACTCATTTTGTTGATTCTTTTTTTAACAACCATTGATGGAGTTATTTGAAAAATTTGAAAATGAAAGGTACAAAAAATCTCTTGAAATTATAAAAAAACAAGAAGCCATACTTTCAAAATCAACAGAAATTCTTCAACAAGTCTACATGAATCTTGGAAAAATTATTCAACAATCAAAAGAACAAGAAAAAACATACAAAAGAAATTCAATCAAATATTTGAATGAATTAAAACAATTAGAAGAAACACTAAAAGAAAAATACAAAAAAAAAGAAAAGTTCAAAGATGTTTTCGAACAAATAGACCAAGTTGAAAAAGGAGTGCAAAAATTCATCAAATTTAACAAACAAACCAATGAAGATCATAAAAATTTAAGAAAACAATTCGAATCTAATTACAATACTTTCTGGGAATATGAAGAAAAACTGCCAGAAAGTCAATTGCAACATTTATCTTCATCTTGTCAAGGAATGAGGATCAAAAACTCTTTCGGAAAATTTGACAATACAGAAGGAATTATGAGTTTTGAATCTTTTTTTGAGGTTCTATATGATTATATACCAAAAGATGGAGAAACCTTTATGGTTCTCAGGCAAACATCAAAAGAAATTCAAGAGATACTCCATAAAAGATGGAATATTTTATACAATTCAATTTATTATAGATTTTACGATGATTGTCAGAATATATCAACCGCTGTCTTGGATTGTTCAAAAATAAATAAATTTGAAAAGAAAAAGAGATATCATGATATTATCAGAAAAATACTAAAAAAACATATGATTGAAGAAATATTGTTTATTATGCCTGAGAATTCATTTAGAGAAGGAAGAACTGAATTCATGGATATATTTTATTATGGAGTATTGGATTGTTCTAAAAAACAATCTCACATCAAAACAATTGGAATAGCAAACAGAGAACTTTCTCCAGATGAATTCATTGAATTAGTAAATACTGGTGTTGAGAATATACTCTTGCTTGACTGTATAATTTGTGAAGATGAATTGTCTACTGTAGAATTAGATCCAATTGAAAGCAAGTCTTTGAAGAAACTATGTATGATAAACTCAGATTTTGGTGATTTTGAAGTTGAAAAATTAATATCAATTGGAATTGAAAAGACTTATTTTTCGTCCATTTTCAAAACACAAGAGATGATTGATCACTTGAAAATATTGAAAAATGTTGAATATGTTTGGGAAAATCAATACAATCAAATTGAATGTGTTCATGAATTCAAGAAAGACATTGAAATTTTTTTGCATCACAATCGGGTAAATGGAGGTTGGGATAGATCCAATGAATTGAGAAGTTACATGAAATCATTGAATGAAATCATTTTGTATCCAAAGGTATCAAGAAAATTGAAACGAAGAAAAAAAATGTTTATTGATGAATAATTTTATGACATGGTTTCTTTTTTTCTCAATCCGGGATATCAATACTTTCCAGTAAACCAGTGTCTTCTTTTTTCTCATTCATTTTCTTTTGCTTCAAACTTTGGAATGAAGTTTCCTCTTTTTTTGGTTCAAATATTTTATATATTGCATCAATCTCCCAAAACTTCATCAAACCATCAGAACCAATCGTTGCCAAGAACAATTCTCCCAAGCAGGTGATTGAGACAATATCTTTTGCATGAGCAGCAAATGAACGAAGTTTCAAAGAAGAAACTTGGCAAAAATACAGATTATTTTCAATTGAAAACGCAATCAATTTGTCACTAATTCCACAAACACATTTAATAATCTCATCCGAACCACTGCTATCAAACAGCTGTTTTACTTTCTTTTTTTCATCCCAAAGATATAAATCTGAAGTACCTGCAACAACACCAATTAAACTTGAACCAAGAGAATCCAAAATCAAGTATTTTGATATTTTTCCGTCCAGATATTTTTTGAATTTGCCAGTTGTATATTCACCAATGACACCAGGTTTTGTTTGAACCAACAACTTTCCAGAATGAAAAATAATAAACGGAAACCTTCCTGGTATTTCAAGTTCTGGCTTTGTTGATTCAAAATTCCATCTTAGTACTCCTTCACCAGGTTGCTTTCCTTTCAGTTTTTTGATGGAAGCAATTTCCAAAAATATTGAAAGTTCAGCTCTCAGAGCACCTTTGTATTTGTCTTCTTCCTCTTCAATTTTAAAATATGATGTAAAAAATTCATTTTCTTCAGGACAAAAAGTTATATTCGTCAGTCTTTCATTTTGTTTCCATCTTTTTGTTTCTTTTTTTTCTTCCAAACAATATAGGATTATATCACCTGAAGATGTTGCCACTAAAAATTCTTTTTTATTATTTGTGGATGTACAAGAAGCAACATTTTTCGGACCATCCATAGTCATGATAGGAAACATCACAATTAAGTCCACTTCTTCAGATGAAGCTGATTCTGAGATTGGAATCAGTCCTTGACCCATCAACTGTTAAGTTTCTTTGAACCAATCATATCTTTCTTTGACAAATTTGGAAGAAAAAAATGTAGGTCAAAAGTTAAAGTTACCATGGAAATAATATGTGTCAGTGATTTTATTTTAATTTTTTCTGACTAACAGTCCTTCCGATCTATTTTGTAAAGATTTTATTTTTTTTCTCTTCAATAACCCATTGAAATATAACTGCCTGCATAATACTCGATGGAATAATTACAATGGCCAGCACAAGACCTTTTATCGTACCAGCCAATAATGAAAGCCTGTTTTGTTTTTGTAAAACAAATACCACTATCATCATCACATTTACAATAAACAGAGCGATCAGTAATCTTAATTGCATAACAAGAGGTACCATTAGATAACATACAAAACATGGTTGAAGATTTTTTAGTAAGAAAATTATTAATTTCCATGATATCTTTCTGAGTCAAGAAATGTTCAGTTTGTCCCCATACATAGCCTTTGTGGTCACAAATTAAACCTTTTTGAACATAATTTCCAATCAAGAGTCTTTTTGCTTGATCTTGCCAAGACATGTTTTAATAAACTAACCAATTAAATTGTTCAATTTTTTTTGTTCAACAAAAAAATGCAAGAAAATGAAGAGAGAAAAAAATTCCAAAAAGTTGATACTGACTCTGAATGTGAAGAAATAGATTTTCATCAGCTCTATCCAACCACTGTCAAGTATCCATTTCCAGATCCTTCAGAATATAAAATTAAAAAAAGAACTCCAACTCATATTATACATAAAAATGATATATATGTAATTCTATTTTTTTGTTTAATTTTTTAGATTAGCACAAAATCACATTTCATTCCACAATTAAGAAGAGCACAGAAATTACTTGATAATGAATGTAAAACAGTTATTGTTCATGGTATGGGAAAATCAACATTGAAAGCATGTAATTTTGCAGCAGAAATGAAAGAAATTTACGGTGATTCCTTGATTGTTTCACCTAAAACCGAAACTGTAAAATTAGTGGATGATTTTGAACCATTGAAAGATGGAGAACCATTCAGTCAAATCAGATACAATTCAGCGATTCATATAACACTCAGTTTAAATAAACAGTTCAAATAAAGTAAAAGGAACTTAATTTATTTTTTCATTTTTTTTAAACGTTGATGTGTCAAGAATTTCACTGAAAATGGTAATTCATCAATATCTATTTCTAATTCATCATAATTATTGGCTAAATAACTTGCACAAATATTCATCATAAATTCATCATTGAAAATATCGGCAATATAAATCACATCTTTGACATTGTTTTCTTCCAAACTTTCTCTGATAACAGCCCTTAATAAAGGTTTGAATTCATCAATCAAAAATAATGAAGAAGCAAAATATAATGGAATTACGTTTTTTGGGGTAATCAATGGAAGTTTTCCTAAATAGAAATATTCTAAAATTTGAAGCATAATTTCAACTGAAACTTCTTCAATTTCAACTGTGCTAGTCAAAGATTCTTTGAAACCATTCATAGAGAATACATTTTTGAAATGAATGGATCTAACTTCAAGTAAACCTTTATGAGCAATCAAACTGCCATCTGATAAAAGCAAAACAACAATTCCATTGACAGGTTTTAAATCATCTTGTGATAAAAATGAGTACAAATTGATTGATAATTTGATCTTTTAAGAAATGTTAAAAAAATGATATTTTACTGGAAGATAGTTTTGTTTGATATCTTTGAATGATAATTTTCTTTCCAATAGATTTACTAACAATTCATGTTCATAAAAGTTAGAAATGAAGTACAATTGATCAAAGTATTTTTCAGTCCAAGCTTTGGTGTTCAATTCCAATCCAAAATTGTACAAAGATTCAATGAAAGTTCCGAACACTTTCAAAGACACCTTTTCTGTGAATTTCATAAAAACATGTGTTTGTTGATCAACTTCTTCACATTCTTCGATTTGTGAGTATAATTTTGGACAAGTATTTTTTATGATAAATTTGTGAGCATAAACTTTCTTGTCAACATCCAGATGAAATACAACATCAGAATCTTCAGGTTTTTGTTTTCTAAACCATTTTACATAATTATGATGAAAATTTCTTGTTGAATCTGATTCAAAATCTATTATTGAATGATTCAACGCATGGTAATTGAAGTGATCACTATTTTTCTTATTTGCAAAATTGGAATTGAATAAAATGAAGTGACCTCGATTGGATACAGAATAACTGTTCTCATATTTCTCTTCTAAAGGATTTGATACTTCAACTTTTCTCCATCTTTCATTTTTCAAATCAAAAGAATAGAAATCATTGGTGTATTCTTCACCATTGAATCCACCATAAATAACAAGTGATTCATGAAAATAATAATGGAATTTTGTGCCATATACAATCTTAGGTGAAGGTCCTCTGATCAAAATTCTCTTTGAAGAAACAGTATTCTTATCAAAATCAAGTATATACAAATCATTCAATACTTCATTATTAAAAGAGACACCTCCAAATATATAAAGATAACCTTCATGAAATATTGATGAATGACCTCTTCTTGGTATTATTTCCTCCCCTATAACTTTTCTGATCCTGAAATTGTCATAGTTCTTAGAAGTATAAATGGTATTGGACAATGAAATCCCTTCACTTCCACCAAAGATTACAGATTCAGATTTTGAAATCCAATCTAATGAATAATCAACTAAACTTGGTGGAATGTTAGTTTTTCCAAGTGACAAAATCAAATTTGGATCGTCAGTTAATGGTATGACTGAAATGTTTAGTTATTCCTTTCTTACGATTTTCATAACCGTTTCGTAAAGATAAAACTTTTCCATTGAAATAAATAACCAATTTTGAAACACCATTTTGACAATGAATTCCATATTTGAAGTCTTTCCTTTCTCTTTGATCAATTTCTAATGATGAAAATGATTGTTCCAATATTTTCAAGGTCCATTCATTTTTTGAAGAATCATAGTACATAAAATGATCTTCTAAATCAAAAAATATTAAATAATGCTCATATTGCAAAAACATAAAGTCTTCTGATAATAATTTGAAATGTCTCTCATTTTCTTTAATGTTAAATAAATTTCGTTTGCAATGATGATTATATTCCTTCCATGTGTAATTTGGATGAATCATAAAATTATCAAAAAAAACTAGAAAAATAAGTTATTTTCAAATCACACTTATACCTGATAATTTTGAACCATCACCATATTCAGAATACAAACTCGAGTTCATTTTAAAATTTTTGGAGTTAATTTTTAACTGAGGTATAGAATCCAATTGTATTTTATTAAGCATGTAAATAACTTCATTAGTAATTTTCAAAGGTGTTTCTAATTTTTCCATCATTTTTTTAATTTTTTCATTTATTTTTTCTTCCAACGTGAGATTGTTATTTTCGTGTTCAAATTCAATAATAGCGTTAACTTTACGGTATTTTGAAATTTTATATTTCAAAGTTCCTTCCAAATTATTTTTTGAAAAAAGGGATGAAGTCAATTTCAACCAAAAATTGAAACAACCATATTCTGATTCTTCTGTATTAAAATTATTTGGTAAGTATGAAAAAATGCTCAAAGATTTGATTGTTTCTTCAATTTTTGGACTTGGATGTTTTAAATCACCTGCTTTCTTCACAAAGAGAAAATTTTGTTCCATTTTGATTGGTGGAAACTGTTTTTTCTTTTCAGTATTATTATTGGCTAAACAATTCTAAAAATATTCACAAATCAAATGTCAGTTGAAGTTAGAAACGAAGCAAGTACGCTGGCACCAATCTTGACATCCACCCGCCAGTCCCACCCCCACCGAAATTCCCACCAATTCCCACCAAAAAAATAAAAATTCCCACCCCATTAACCTACTTTTTTTTGATTTGTTCATACAAAGATACAAAACTTGAACTGATACCAGGATAACCAACAGATAATCCAACATTTCCAAATGCACTTGAAACTTCAAAGAATATTTTAAAGAAGGTGAAATTGGTGTTATCTTCCATTAATTGAATTCTTTCAAATCCAGCAATGAGGATCATTACAATTCCCAACCAAATACTTGGTTCACAACACATATATATTTTTTTTTGTCAAATTTTCTAATTATTGATACTAATTTTTGAATACTAGCGTTTATTTTAGATTTTTTCTTACTTAGTCCAATGAAAAATGTTTTCAAAAAAAAAAAAGTTTTGGCAGCAGTAAAATATGATGGTCTTTCACTTCTTCACGCATCATCTGAATTACAAAATAATAAAAAAGTGGTATTGGAAGCAGTAAAACAAAATGGTCTTTCACTTGAATATGCTTCCAAGGAATTGCAAAATGATAGAGAAGTAGTATTGGAAGCAGTGAAAGAAGATGGTCTTTCAATTCGATTTGCATCCAAAGAATTACGAGTGAATAAACAATTCATTTTGGAAGCAGTAAAACAAAATTGTCTTTCACTTGAATATGCATCCAAAAAATTAAAAAATGATAAAGAAATTGAATGGATATCTAAAAAGTATTTCAAAATTATCAGAGAAATTTCTGCATCTAACATTATGTTTCACTTAAGTATTCAAGTGAAAACAAAATTGAAAATAATTAGTTAAACAAAATGAAATAAATTTATATCATACAAATTTCAAAATTTGTTTCTTTTTCTAATTTTCCAAACAAATTGCGAAATAAACCAATTGTATTCCCATTCAGTTCCAAAAACCAATGAAATCAAGTGTTAGGAGAAAGTTGTAAAATTAATCTAAAAATCTGTTTTTCAGATCCTTCGAGGATCAAATTTTATTGATTTTTTTCTGATACTGACATACATTGATTGAAGCATGGTTCAATGGTTTTTAATAATTCATTGAATGGTTCTTGGTAACACTTTAAGTCAGTTTGGCATTGTGGAACTATTTCCATGATAGGTCTCATATCAGATTTAGCTGCACAATTAAAAGCACAACGAATGGATTTCCAGTACAATCTTTCTTTAGGAGATATCTTTTCTCTGGTTTCAGAATTTTGGTGTTGATTTTTATCTGACTTTGGTTGAGCTTGTTTTGTTTCTTTTTCATCCACCTCATCCTCTCTCATATCTTCATCATCATCCATCATATCATCCATCATTCTGTGTTGTCCTGTAACAAGTAAAAAGCAAAGAGCTAAAAAAGCAAGCAATAAAATTTTGTTCATCTTTTCAATAAGACAATCCACCAAATAATTTGATTTTATTAAAAAAATAACACCAAATATGGAAACCAATAATCATGATCAAGATCACTAGATCATCAAAATAAATCAATTATTTCAATTTCATCTTTTTGGAAGCATTTTCGAATTTTGGAGGGTTTTGGATTATTGAACGTAGTATTTTCAAATATTGGTGAACAGAGTTGGATATCATCTTTCCTTTCATTGAATTATTATATGCAATCATGTTTTCGATGTCATTTTTGAATTCAATAACATTTTCAATTCTGCTGTATTCCATTGACCAAACAGATTCAATATTTTTTAGTTTTTTTAACTTTGAAATGATGCTATGGTTACCAGATGAATAGTACGCTTTTTCAAGTTCCGTAGTTAATTCAGATAAATCTTCGAAATTACCAAATCCAGAATGTATCATGCATAATTTTTTTAAACTATCGCCAAAAATCACTCTTCTACAATCATCTTTACTTGTATATATTCCAGAATCTAACAATATGATATTAGAAACTCCTGAATTCACCAATTCTGTGAATTCATCATGATAAAGATGTCCTTTGATTATACCAATGGTTTCTACTGTTCCACCAGATTTTACTGTGTATTGTATCAAATTGATTTTTAAAACACTAAAAAATGTGCTTATTTTTGCTAAGTTTGAAAAATTTGAATTTAAAATCCACCAGGACAAGAATAATCTACAAATAATTTTGAAATACTTCCTTCAATATTACCAGGATAAATAAATCTTACAACAGTTTCTTAAGTTCCAAAAGTTGTACTACTAATTTAGCATCAGAAACTGTTGCTCCTTGAATCCACACTTTTTTTCAACTAAACTTAACTGGTTTTTGCTGACATGTTTGAATTTGATTTGACAAAAAATGTTGTGAGAAAATCGAACTGTTAATAGTTTCATAGAAAAACATTTATTCTCTTCTTCCCCTTCTAGAGACAGATAGACATTCTTCAAAACAAGGAGTGTAACTTTTTAAAAAATTATCAAATTGTGGTTGATAACATTCTAAATCTTTTTTACAAGTATCATAAGCATCAACGAATGGTGATAAATCTTGTCTTGAAACACAACTGAAAGCACAACGTAATTTTAAAAGAGCAAGAAGTTGTTGAGGAGTTCTTCTATCTTCAAACACATCATCCTCAAATTGTGAAAATACAAAACAAACTAAAACGAATAAACAGACCAATAATAACACTTTCTTCATCTTTTCTCTGATACAATCATGTTCAAAGATGGAAATTTAAAGGATTAGTTTTCTCTAAATTAGGAATTGATCTGGAAACTGAGATCATAAAAGATTGATCCCAATTATACAATCAATTTTCAATTTTAAAATCTGATCAATATTTATTTCTTTGAATATGAATAACAATGTTGAACTGCTTTAGAAATCAAATCAGTTGTTATTCCATCTTCGGAACTGATACTCAAAGCTTTATGATAATAATCAATAGCTTTAAAATATTCACAATCCAAATGATAAACAACACCAATTGAAGTGTAAATAGATGCTTCTTCTGGACATAATTCTAATGCCAATTGATACATTTCAATAGCTTTTTCATACTCTCTAAAAAAAGAAAAATAAAAATTTCAGTTATGACTTACCCAATTTTTTTGAAACAATGACCAAGATTGTAGTAAGAAGGTTCCCAAGAACTCAAAAGTAATTCATCATCTTTTGGTGAAATTTTAATGGAATGAGCAAAGAACTTGATTGCATTTTCAAAATCATTATATTTATAACAAATGACACCCAATTCATTGTATAAAATAGGATCAGTTGAACAAATTGCTTGTGATAATTTCAAGTTGCTTTCTGCCAAGTTCAAAGCATTTGTGCGAATGTACTGCATGCCAATATACAGTGCTGGGACATGAGAACCTGGAAATAATCTATATGCTGTTCTATAAGCTGACATAGCTGAGTCTGCATCATCCTAAAAAATTAACGATAAAATTCTTACAATATTGGCATCAGAATGACCGATTCCAATGTGAGAAGGAACATATTTTTCATCTAAAGACGTTGATTTTCTAAAGAATTTAGCAAATTTTGTCTCACTGAAAGAATTTTTTTGCTTGAGCAAATTTTTTAATGAGGAAATAATAACATCCAACTGCGTACCAAGCTTGAGGTGATTTTGGATTATTATTAACTAATGTATGAGATAAAGCATATAAATCAGTTTTTTTATCCAATTCAACCAAACAACTCAAATGAATGGATAAACAATCTTCAAAAAATGGATCTTGTTTTAAAATACTGAATTTGATTAAAATTAATATTTCAAATGCTACCTATTTGTAATTTCATGAGCTTTATGATATTTTTGCTCATAAAATAAAATTTCTGCATTTCTTGTTTTGACATTCAAACTTTTTTTCATTTTGAAAGTATTTTCAAGTTCATTCATATTTGTTTTATTTTCATCACTTTGAAAATCAAATTGATTCATTTTTGAAAAATATAAATGTTTTAGCCAATCCACTTGAATATCCAATGAATTCAAAAAATTAATCAAATCAGAATTGCTCAATAATAAAACTAATTTTTCAAAAGATTCTATATGAAAATGATCTTTTTCGAGTGTATTTTTATACCATAATATTGATTTGTTTTTATAATTTAATTCATCAAATGCTTTTGCTCTGAGAAAAGTCAAACCAGATATATTCATTTTTTCATTTGAAATTTTTTGATTGAAAGAAACTTCTTCACCCAGAAATTTTAATAATTCATCCCATTGTGATGTTTTTTCCTTTTTTTTTGTTAAATTTTTTTTTTAACCAACTAAGCATTTTGCTGCTAAATAAAACGAATCAGAGTCAACTTTTAAAACATTGGAGTACGTTTTTGTCAATAAATAGAATACTCTTTTATATTCACCAGATTGAAAATATGAGTTCGTTAAAAGGTGTAAAGCTTCAATAAAATCTTCATTTACTGAACCTATAGTTGAATGAAAATTAATTTTTTTTTTTTTTTACTTTCACAAGTTGACAATAACTTTTCAGCATAAAAAGAAGCGTTTTTGTAATCATGTTGATTTAGATATTCTTTTGTTTTGTTTTTCAAAATTTCTGTTAAAGACATGGATGAGAAATATGATTGGATGAGAAAATTGAACAAATACTTTTGAAGATGAAAAAAACATCGACAGATTACCCTCAGAAAGAAATTGAAGAGTTGAAATCTAAACTTGGAAAATCAACATGGACAATGTTACATTCATTTGCAGCTGGTAAGATGGTTTTTTTGTTTAAAAAATTAGCTTATCCAATTAAGCCTTCCGAAGACCAAAAACTGAAAGCAAAAAATTTAGTTGATTCAATATCAGTATTATACCCTTGTAAACCATGTGCTATTGACTTTCAAGAATATATCCAAAAAAGACCACCTCAAACAGACAACAAGTTTGATTTCATTTTTTTTATTTAATATTTGACAGAATTTCTTTTAGTATTTGGCTATGTGAAGCTCATAATGAAGTAAATCAAAAATTAGGCAGAAGTGCATTCAACTGTTCAAATGTCTGGAAAAAATGGGGAGGAAAAGAATACATTGAAGAAGACAGCGACAATGAAGAAGAAGATGATCTAAATTGTGGTAAATTTTGTGCAGACACTTTAGGTAAAGAGCAAGTTCAATTATTAGAGGAAGCAATGAAAGGAATTAAGAATAAAAAATACAAACTGTAAACTCTATTGTCACACTGAATCAAATTCCTTCAAGTTGAACTTTTTTTGAATTAAATTTTTTGTTAAATTTTTTTTCATCCTTCCAAATTTGTTCATCCAATCATTTTATTTTAGAAAGTTTTTTTAATGTTGGAAAGCATCAAACAAAATGGAGGAACAGATTTATATGACGATATTGATCATCCAAAAACTATAAAAGAGAAAACAACACCACTATTAAAATATTGTTTCACTCTGAAACCAGGAAATCTACTTCAAGTTTGTTTAGTTTGGATTGTTTTGCCAATTTTATTCATTTTATTATGTCTTTCAGGTTCAATATTAAAATCTATTTTTTTATTACCAACACCAAAATCTTTGACAATTTCACCTTCAGAATTTTCAGAATCAAGAAGTTGGACGTATTTGAAAAACATTTCAAGTGATATTGGACCAAGGCCATTTGGTAGCACTTCAAACAGGAAGACTGTTGATTTTATAGTTTCAGAATTACATAAAATCAATTCAACTTTTGCAAAAGTAAGTTTGAAAATTTTGAATGTTGACATTTTTTTTCAAGGATGGTTTTAGAGTGGAAATTGTTCAAGAACCATTTGTTCATGAAAATTATGAACCTCAAATGAATATCTTAGCAAGAATTTCTTCCTCAAATTCCATGACAAATTTATCATCTGTTATGATTAGTTCACATTTTGATTCAGCTGGTTTAGTTGCAGGAGCAGGAGACAATGCTATCATGGTTGCTGCTCAATTGGAAATTTTTAGAAATATATTATCAAAACCAATGCCACCTGCAAATCCAGTTATTTTTTTTTTTAACAATGGAGAAGAAATTGGTTTAGTAGGAGCAAAAGACTTTGTATCCAAAGAAAATTCATGGGCAAAATAGTAATGAATCAAAAAATTAACAAAGGTTTCAATAGTGTGAAAAGATTCATCAATTTAGATTCAATGTCTGCAACTGGAAAAGAATTGATGTTTAGAGCATCACCTTCTTCATTGGTCACTCGATATGGTGTTGTGCCACGTCCACATGCAAGTGTTGTTGGTGAAGAAGTTGTTCAATTTATTCCAAGTGACACAGATTTTTCAGCATATGTTAATTATTCAAGAAGATTTTTATCATCAAAACCAAATGTTTATAAACTTGATGGTTTTGATATGGCACTAACTTCAAATGGTCATTATTATCATACTCTACGCGACAATCTTGCAGCTATTTCATCTGGTACTTTGCAACATATTGGAGAGAATTCATTGGCTCTATTAGAAAGTGCTGCTTACAAAGAAGATTTAAATGATCTCAAAGATGATTTCTTGTATGTTTATTTTGATATCTATGGAATTCTTTATTTCCATTATCCAGAATTTGTTGGAATTGTTGTGAATATTTTGTTATTCATTTTGATGATTATTTCACCTTTTGCTTATTTACTCATTTATTTTTTGATCAGAAAATGTCATGAAGAAAAAAAATCAAATGAATCAACTTTAGACATGGACATGGATGTGCACAATGAAGAATCAAAAAAGGCCAATCAAAAAACGGAAGAATTCAGTGCGCTTCAAAGTACTTTTATCATTGTGATGTACGTATTTGGTTACATTTTGAGTATTGGTCTTGCTTTTCTTTGCACATTCATAATTTCATTTTGCTTGAGTTATATCAATCCATTATCATGGTTATCTGCTGCTCCTTTTGGTGTTGTTTTATATGCATTTCCAACATTGCTTGGACTTACATTAGGTCAATGGTTTACATTCCAAACATCATGGCTATTTTGTTTAAAATGCATCAATCAAAAATCAATCAATAACAAATATTACAAAGAAAGATTTTTAGCACTCTATTTCATTTTAGCACCACCTTTATTATTCATATCAATTGCAAGATTAAGATCTGGATATTTATACACCATTTCATGTTTATTTATTTTTGGAAGTATTCAATTGGTTTTATTCTTTGATTTGATTTTAACTTGGATACAAGAAAATTTAAAATCAAAATCAAGAAAATTCTTCAATAATTCAGTCGATATGTCGGATTATGGTGATACTGGATTTGGTTATGGTGATCTAGATGATGAAAACAAAGGACTAAAATTAGATTATTATCAAAG
Organism: Neovahlkampfia damariscottae; assembly: GCA_016618085.1. Lineage (NCBI taxonomy): Eukaryota > Heterolobosea > Selenaionea > Neovahlkampfiida > Neovahlkampfiidae > Neovahlkampfia > Neovahlkampfia damariscottae. The sequence continues at coordinate 110,334 of JABLTG010000033.1, forward strand.
TGCTTATTCACCTGAAATTCCTGGACCAAGAGAAAAAGTGATCAAATGTATTGATTTTACACTCCCATCATTCTGGTATTTCATTCCATTTTTAGCTGGAATCATTCCTGGCTTGTTGATATTTGATGTTTTTGTCACACTTTTAGAAATGATTGTTCCGACTATTGGAAGAATCAATGCGTTGAATACTGAAGTATTTCTTGCATTTCTTGTTTGTGGGATTATTTCATTGATTTTTTTGATTTATCTACCAATGATGAGCAGAGCAGCAAACTTTGGAAAAGTTTGTGTAATTTTATTCCTTATTTCAGGAGGGTTAGTAATTTCTGCCATGATTGTTCCTCCATATTCATCAATTGCACCAAAGAGATGTACTTTCATACATACATCTGCCAACACAGATGGAATTTATTCAAATGGAACAATTGTTGAAATATCAAAACGAATAAAAGCAGTTCTATTGACATGGGATTTAAAACCTGCTCAATATGCAATGGATTATGTCAATAAAGAAAAACTCAAAAATGTTGAATGCGAAGGAAGTAGATGTACTTTTGAATTAACTGAATTACCACTCAAACAACCAGTAGTTAAAATAATTAGCACAACACCAGAGCCTAATGATGCAACCAAGTTTGATGTTGAAATTGAATATGAAGGAACTGATTTTGCCTTCTTAAATATCACTGGAGATTATCAGAGTGTCAGTGAAACATTACCAAAATACAAAATGGGAACATTCACAAATTTATGGAATTTCAATTTCGTAGTCCCAAAAAATGGTGTTGCAATGTTAGAATTTGCTGGTAATTATTTAGATTTGAAATATACTCCTTATTTACAAGAATTATTTCAGTCCAATGAAAAACTTACATTGATGATTGGTTCTGTATCTCGTTCCTATGGTCAATTGAAATCACAATTTTTAGCAACTGATTCCAATTTCATTTTCTTTGGAAAAACAGAATAAAATTTTATTCAAATAATCTTTTACATACCACAGCTTTCTAAATACTGTTTTATTTTTTCAACTTCAAAACAACAATGAGAACCAACAATAGGTGATTCAAAATATGCAATTATTATTGTTGACTTAGTTTTGACACAACAAATTCCTGAATTTGAAGAAAACAGTCCATATAAATAATGTTGATTTAATTTGGTAATACGTATTTTTTGACCTCCACAAGTTGGAGTTTTTTTCATCAAATTATATTGATATTTCATACCTTCAACAAATTCTTTAAACTCTAAATTTTGAAAAAAGACTTCTGTTTGGGCCCATATTGTACCATCTAGTCCACATATCAATGCTTTTGTAGCTCCACCAGATTTACAAAGTTGATCAACGTAGTCAAACCAACTCATAAAAATAAACTATTTAATTGGTCAAGAATACTTTATTTAAAATGAAGAAGGGAATCATAAATATTTGATTTACTTTCATAAGCATGTTCAATTTCTTGTTTTGAAAAATTATCATGCAATGAATCAACTTCATCAAAAAGAATTTCAGTTTTTTTCAAATTCAAATTTCTATTGGTTCCATAACAAAATAATCCAGTGATTAAAAACAAAACTAATAGTGTGATAACATGAAATGAAAGAATACCAACAGTCTTGATAAAAAAAATAATCATCATTAATTGAAATATTAAAACAATAACTAATATCAATTGAATCAGTAATTTAACTTGAGAGATGTCTTTTTCATCTGAATATGTAACTTTTTGATGATCAACAAAATATTTGAAAATGAAAAAAAACAATCCAAGAGGTAATACCAATGGTGATAAAACTGAAAAACAAATGACAATTAAAAAATTCGACAAATTGAAGGAATATTCAAAAAAGGAATCAAATTGTAAAGTTTCAATTGATTCTTTCATTTCTCTTGGTGTTTTTGCCTTCACATGTTTGTACAGATAAAAAAAGATATCATTCAATCTTAAGAGATCTAATGAATTTCCAATTAATGAATATTGAATTAAATATGAAATAAAAAATGATCCTGATGAAATGTTGAACATTCTGATGAAAATAGATTCAAATTTTTGATATTGAAGATAAATCAAAATTTCATCAATGGTTGTCAAAAGCATTGCTGGAATAATCAAAGAAGAAAGTATCAAACAGATAAAATTTCGAATTTGAATAACTCTTTTAATTTCTGATTTTGAATTTCTTCGTTCCCATTTAGTCAATGAAGGTATTATCCAACCAGGAATAAAAAATGATAAAAAAACCAAAATCAAAGTTGAAAAGTATTGAAAAATGAAATTCGATGTGTGAATTATATAACCAACTGACCATTCTTTCTTATTAAAATATGGTAATGTATTCAAAAATCCCATGATTCCAGTCATCAAAGTCAAAGGTGATGAGTAATACAAAATAATCAAAAGAAGAGCAATATTGACCATAATAACTCTATAATATCTTTGAAATGAAGACATAAAATTCCATTGAATATCATTTGGTTCCAAAACAGGTTCTATTAATAACTTGATTGAATTAATCTTCATAACTCTCATCTCTAGATATTTCTTTGCAATACTAGAATATTTAAAGACAATGAATACTTCATTTTTGATAATTTCATTACATTCTTTGATTTTTTGTTCCAACTTGTGTTTCTTTTCAATGTAATAATCATAACATTTTCTGTTTGAAAATGTAAATGTCCTTTCTGGAAAATATTGAAAATAATCAATGTAATCAGTTAATTTTTCATGTTTTCTTTCTAATTTTTTGATGGATCTTAAATCTTTAATTCTTTCAATTTTTTCAATTTCATCAAAATATAATTCAAAGGGAAAATCATCATCATCGAAAGGAAGATTTTTTACTTTGATTGTATAATTTGAAATTTGTTTCAATGGTGAATCATATAGATATATTTGTACAATTTTTGATGTAAAAAATCTATTTAAAAAGAACAAAAGAATCATTGTGAAAATAATAACTATCAAAGTTAATAAAAATGATAATAGGTTTACTCAAGATCACATGAACATATAATTTTAAATGTGAAGAAGCTACCATACTTATAGTTGTCTGGAGTAGTATGAAATTCTCTGAAAATTGTTTAAATGAACTTTGATTAAATTGCTTGCGAACATCATTGGGTAATTTTCCAGTCAAATGTAATGGTAATAAAATAAAAATTCCTAACAATGTAATTATACAAAAACATTGTATTATATTCTTCAAAAACCAAAAATAAATTGTATTCTAAGTGAAAAAAATAAAAATAGTATTTTTCAAACTGTAGCTCCATATTCAAGAATTAAATCATCATAATGCTTTTCTGTATGAAATGTAAATATTTCTTTAAAAGTTTTTCTTCCAGTTGGTAAATTTTTAAAAAACTTTAATCTTTTTATCAACAAAAAGAAGAGAATCAAACAGAACAAAGTAACAATCACATCTATAAGAAATATTGAAACAACATCAGCTGAGTTTGTAAAAAGTTGATTTACTTCCATTTCAAAAAATAAAAATTAAATCTCAGCCTCATAAGGAAGAATAACCTTTTTTTGATACGTCAGAAAAATGAACCAATAAAATGGTCCAAATATTCATCCAAAAATAAAACAAATTTTGAATTCATTTATTGGAAATTTTTGAATTTGAAAAATATATCAGTTTTCAAATTCCTTAAATTCACAATAAAGAGATGATTTGATTTATTCTTCATTGTGACAGCTCTAATTTCCAACTCTTTCAGAAACATTTTGGAATCAAATTTCACAAATGAATTTCTAAAGTATCCATCAAGAGGTCTATATCTGTCTATTTCCAATTAGATAATTAAAATGACTTACAATGACTGATGTCAAATACTCTCAAATTTTCATTTCTCTTCACCACATCAAGAATCACTTCAAAATTCTCCATTGAAATATAATTATTTTGAAAAATAAATTCATGAATGAATTCATTCACCAATAAACCTTTAAACAATTCACATTGATATTTTTGCATGGTATCTGAAAAATCTTTGTCAACGAAAGTATCTGATAAATTCAGATGTCTCACATGCAAAGATGTGAACGAAATACAATCATGACGTGCAAAATTATCTTCATTTGTTACTAAATTTAGTTGTTTTACTTGACAAATTTAGGCATTTCAAGTTTAACATGCCTTTGAGTATTGTTGAATTCTTTTCACTCAAATTGAAATCATTATCTGAATGAATTTACTAATTATTTTTGATTTACCGGATAAATCTAATTCTTCTATATTTGAAAATTTAATGAGTTCAATGAATTCACAAAAATCATAATCGTTCATTGTACAACCTATAAAATAATAATTATTCAAATAACGGTATTTACAAATCAATTGTAGCTTTTTTAATGATTTATTTTGATCAATACCTTCTCCAATCTTCCTAAAATCCACCCTATTTCCTATAAAATAAATTAAATGAAATCTTGTTATGTACTTGACATATTTAAATGAGTGATATTTTTGTTCATTTTTAACATTGTCCCTATTGCCTGAGAAGCTTTTTCTTTGAATAAATTCACTTCAAATAGGTTATATAAAAATATATTTACATTTTAAATCTAATTCCTCCAATGTTTCATTTTTCTCCAATACTTCACAAAGATCAACAATTCCATTGTCCCCTATTTCGTTATCTTCCAAAAAAAATTAAAAAAAGTAGAATACTTGTTAAATTTAGCTTTAATAATCCTGTATTTCCCACCAAGATTTCAGAAATATATTTAGCTCCAATATTTTTAATCTCACACTCTGTTGAAAATTAATTATTTTGAGACTCACTAGACAAGTTTAATTCTTCAATGAAATTATTTTTTTTCAATATTTCCGATACTATTTGTGCTCCTTTTTCACCAACACTGTTTACATAGCCAATTACATTTGTATTTTTTCCTTTCAGAAACATTAATTTTATTTGAGATACTTGTCAAGTTCAAGGAGTGAAGGTTTTTTGTCTTTTTTAGTTCTTGTAAGATTTCATCAGAAAAATTCAATTCAGCATCTACGAAAATCAGAAATGGCTTCAATGTGTACCTGTGAGATCAAGACTAGTTTGTATTTCTGATTCCAACATTAATTTAATGTAACTTTCTGTTGTTGAAGCATTTTCTTTTTCTTCTTTTTGTACATTATCTGTTTCTGGTTTTTTTCTGATTTTTATTTTGTCATCGTCTTGATGTGGAGAATTTCCCATTGTTATTGGACAAGTAAAAATCTGCGGAAAAACTGTGGAAAATAGCTTTTTTGAAAAAAACAACAACTTTGGAAGAGAATCGAACCTCAAAAAAAAAAAATAATGTTGTTAAATGCCATTGCAGTTAGTCAAATACTATGGCATTCTTTGATCATTGAAAAACAGTTAAAAATGAAAAAAACAATTTGTTGGAAGATAAAATGTTGATTTGTCTTCAAAATAAGATAATAACTTTATTCTTTGATAACCGAAGGAGTATTCCTTTTCAATCTTCTTGACATTGATCTTGTTTTATGAGCAATAATCTCTTCAGCTGTAAAAACATCATTTCCTTCAACTGGAGTGACGGCAGGTTCATCAGTTAAATCAAATTCCCAAGATCTTGATTCTGTCCCACGAATTGAAAATTCTCTTGTTTTATTGGCAATCACAGTATCATCAATCAATTCCTCATCATTTTGTTTGATAGAATTTTGTAAATCACTTAAATCCATTCCATGAACATTTGATTGTCTATAATTACTAATTTTCTTTCTCAATGTTGTTAATTGATCTTCAAGTGAAGATGCATCATGATCAAGAAACAATGAATCTCTAATCCAATCAGATTTATCTCTATCATCAACCATTGATTCTGGATCAAATAATGGATTGAAATATTCAATCAATTCATCATCTTCATCATCTGCTTCATCAGTCAATAAAGCCAATTTTGAAACTTCATCAAATTCTGGATCATAAATATCATCAAATTTAGCTTCTTTATAATTCATTAATGGGAAAATAATTGATGAATAATCAACAATTCCTTCAAATATTTTGTTAACTTTTGGTGAAATTTGAAGACTTTGCATTGCATCTGAAGTATGAATTAAATTCATTCCAAGACAAATTGCTAAACTATTTGATGTCATTTTATTGATTTTTGTGTATTCAATAATTCTCTCAAATAATCTCATGAATCTGGCCAATAAAATCTTTCCTTCAGTTGACATATTTTTATCAACAACATCTTTCAATACATATCCATCTTTTTTCACTAAAATATGATTGTTAAAAAGATAAGTGATTTTACATGTTGCTTCATAATATTCATCAACATCTTTCAATTCAATTATTGGTTCTGGTATTTTTCTTAAGAATTCTTTGAGAACTCCACAGAATGTATGCCATTTATTGAAATTTAAATTTGATAAAATATCTTTAATTGAACCTCCTGATTCAATCAATTCGATACATTTTTTCATTTGTGAATTTTGAGCTGGAATTCTAAACAAACCTTCCATTGTTAAATCTAAAACATATTTAAATTAACTTTTTAACTTACAGTATTTCTCAATTAGACACATGAATTTTTGAAGGATAATAGGAATTGGTGATTGTAAATCTTTTAAACTCATTGAAAATATTTGAACTCTAATTTCTTTGTTTTTAATTGCATCTAATAATAATTTTTCTTCATATGCATTAAATCTTTCAATGATTGGATAATCTTCTTTTGATGCATCTCTAAATGATTTATCTTTGTATAAAGTCTTTGGGAAATATAAATTTGCATTGGTCAACATAATTTCAAATACTTTTGGTAATGATTGAAGAATGAGAGTATCTGTTGTGTGAAGTAAAGCAGGTGCAAAAATGACACCAATAGAAGATGCAATCACTTTGTTTTGTGATGATTTTGAAATAATTCGTTTGAAGAATTTCATAAATCTTGCTAAATAATTTCTATTTTTTTGTGGTAAAGAATTGATTAATTCTTTAAAACTTGAAAATCTATCTTTCTCTTTTTCAAGTTGAGTTGCTTTTATAAAATCATATGTTGTAGTTCCTAAGAAATCATTTTGCATTTCAATCATGAATTTATTCAAAACAACGCATATTGTATAAGGTGCAGCACCATAATCTTTTGCCATCAATTTTGAAAAAGATGCTCCAGAATCAAGCAATTTCACCATTCTCTCAATGGAACTTTGATCTCCATTTTTTAAGTAAATATGTTCTTCAGTTAAATCTAATTGAAAAAAAAATGAATAATAAAAAATATTCTTACAATTTGATTCAACAAAATAAATTAATCTTTCAATAATCAATGGTAGTTCCATTGGTAAATCTTTCAAAGGAACACCAAATAATTTTTTGACTTTGGTCATAGCAGTGAATCTTGGTGATGCTAATAAAGCATCTTTGATTGAATCTTCACTCATTTGTTTATACATATCAGGTGGATAAAAGTCTTTGCTGTTATGAATCATATCTTCCACTATTTTGTTCAAATGAGGAATATCAGCAAATCCTTTGATGTCATCTTGTCTTGATAAATTAATACCTAATGTCATTGCAAGTTTTGTCGGATTTAACTTGTTATTAAGTTTATGAACCAAAATTCTTTCAAAGAATCTCATCCATCTTGCAATTACTTCACGATTTCTTAATGGTAATTCATTGATCAATTCTTTCAATTGTGGAACTCTATCTTTCTCGTTTAATATTTCTAATGTTCGAAAAATTAATAAAAATGATGGTTTACTTCCAATTTCAACAAATTTTGGATATAGTTCACTTGTCAAAAGTGTATCTGGTAAATCTCTAATGTATTTTTTTAAAACACCACACATGGTAAATTGTCTTTTTTCTAAATCCATTTCAACAATTTTATAAAAAGGTGTTTGTTTTTCAATGGCTTCTTGTAATCTCTTCATTGCTGTTGCCTCTCCATTTTCAAATAAAATGCCTTGTTCATCCAAATCTAAAATAACATTAATTTAAACAAAAAATTACATTTAGCTTCAATATAAAGTATTAATTTTTCTATAATTGGTGGTAATGGTTCAAATCCATCATAAACACTTCCTCCAAATATTTGAACTCTTCTGTTAACAACTGGTGATGGTGTATCAAGTTCTGATGATTCTGGTGTATCTAATGGTGTTTCTGAAACATCTGAGAATATCTTTTGAGCATCTGTAAAAAATTCCAATTCAAAAGCTTCCAATTTTTCAATCAACTATTTTGAAAATAAAAAAAAATTTAAAAAAATCAAACGTTTGTGTTATGAACAAGCATCTTTTTCTCTTGATAAAACATTTCTTCTTTGATCAACTCATGATCTTTGATTTTCTAAATAAAAGTTCCAAAAAAAAAAAATATTTTACCACAAGAGAAACATCTTGAAAAAAATTTCCTATAACTTCATATAGGTTTAGTTTTACAGTTTCAATCTTGAAAAAACAATCAGTTTTGAAAAATTATTATTACATTTGCTTTTCTTAATTTTGCAAGACTTCTAAGGTTTGTACCCAAGACATCTGATTTATTTTTTAGTGTTGAATTTAGTGGAATTGTAGTTGATAAATCTTTCAATCTTTCACCCATACTGCTTTCAATTTTACTCAAATCTTTGATTTGAATTTTAAAAAAATAAAACAAACCCTTTGATGTTTGGTACCAAGCATCTGTCAACTCCATCATGGCTTTATATTGTTCTACTATAGAAACAAATTGCTAAAAAGTTAAAAAATGTCCATTCCAAACTTTATATTTTTGTAAAGAAGTTTTATCCAATTTATCAGTGGGTAAAGAGTTTAAACCTTTTAGAATTGAATTTCCTGTCGCAATCATGAGTTCAGTCGCTTTTAATTTTGTGTAAGTATGAGATCTAGGTGATGTAGACTTCTGCGAACGCAGTGGCATTGAAACATACGAATCACTAGGAGCAGACATTCTTTGTTAATGATTGGTCAATTTTTTGACTCGTCTTATCAGATACTACATTCTTAAATATTCAAAAGAAAATAAAAACTCAAGGCAATATTTTGTCTTCAAAGAAATCCATATTTTTAATTGGTCAATTATCGCAATGAGTTTTATAACTTTGTTTCATGATGAACAAGGTGAAATCATTTTCGAAATTGGAAGAACAAACAAAAAAGAAATCACTTGGTATGATGAAACTGTCAAATTGCCGAACTATTGGGAAGAAAAAACGAAATTAAGAGTTTGTATTAATTCAAATGAACCACCACATAAAATTCCAAAACCAATTGAAGATTTTCATGTGCCATTACTAAAAAGTGCACTTCAAAAAGGTGTTCGTCGAAGGAAGGCTGAAGCTGCTTTACATCTAGCTTGGCAATTAATTTCACAAGATTTAACTGAGTTCTTAAGAAGATTTCCTGTTATAATACTTGAAGATTCTGTATTACATCCTAATTTTTCAAACATAGTTTGGATGATGATTGCTAATTCAAAAGGATGGAAACTAAGAAAAACACAAATTGAATTATTACTTCAAACAGTTTATCAAATTGCAAGTTGTGAATATCGTGATTATTTAGATTTTGAAAGTGAAGAATTTTCAAATCCATGTTACAACACAAACAATCATCTTTTGGCTTCCATTATTCTACGAGTTAATTATGGAGGCATGAAAGGAGATCAAGAATTCATGAAAAAGCTTGTTATGATGTGGCATAATAGATTTAAAATAGATTATAAAATATGGAATGATTCATTTGATACCATATTTCCACCAATTCCTAAAGAAATTCAATCTCAAATCACATCAATGGTCGAAAAGAAAAGTTTTCTAAAGAATGAGTACAAACTGAATGAAGGAATAGATTATCATGTATTTCCATCTTTAATTGATCAATTATTTAATGTTTTAAAAGATAAAAAAAAATTTATTCCAGTCAATGATTTGAAATCAATCATTTGGTTACATCGCTCTGGAATATCATTAAAAAAATATATAACCACAAGAAAATCTCTATTGAAATTAGATTTACAAAATGAATATGAAACTGATGAAAAGTTATCTACTTTTGATACATGGAAAGATATCAAAGAAGACTGGATAGAGTTATGTTCAGAAGTATTTTGGAGATCATACATTTCTGAAGAATTTTCATCACCAAAAGAGAAGAAAACAAAAATTCAAAATCATAAAATTACTGATTTTTTCAAAATAAAATAATTTTTCTTTTGAAGATGACGAATAAAACAATGGGAAAATAAACCAATGAAATATTCTCCTTGTCTGACTTTTTTTCAACAGATGAAGTCAACGTTTGTTATACTCTTGTTTCTGTTTTTCTCAGTACTTGCTGAAAAAGTGGAAAAGTATGAAACTTGTGTTATTGGTGGAGGTAAAATAAAAAAAAATTTATTTTTTTCAAAAAGGACCTGGAGGAATTCAAATGGGATATTTTCTAAAAAAGTCAAACCGAAATTATGTAGTTTTAGAAAAGAATAATGTTCCTTGTTCTTTCTTCACAAAATATCCAAGACAAGGAAATTTAATTTCCATAAACAAAAGATATGTTGAATTTGATGATAAAGAATATAAATTACGTCATGACTGGAACTCTTTACTGAGTGATGATCCTGAATTAGTGTTTACAAAATACTCCGAAGATTATTTTCCAAAGTCAAAATTAATTCCGAAATATTGCAAAGATTATGTAAACAAATTGAATATTAATATTCATTTTGGTACTTATGTAAACAATATGTCTCGTTTAAACAAGCACAAAAAAATAACAATTCCAAAAGGTGATTTTATTCTCCGAACAAATAAAAAGACCTATCAATGCCAACGGGTTGTGATGGCAACAGGTTTTCAACAACCAGTACAACCACAAGTATTCAAAGGTTTAGAATTAACAGATAATTATGCAACTATGAGTTTCGATAAGAAAGAATTCATCAATAAAAAAGTGCTAATTTTTGGGAAGGGAAATTCAGCAATGGAAGTTATAAATCACATCACACCATTCACTCAATATATTCATGTTATGAGTCCACATAAAATAAGACTTTCATATTTCACTCATTATGTTGGTGATATTCGAGCTGTCAATAATCATATTTTGGATCAATATCAATTGAAGTCATTAGACGCTATTGGAGATGCAAATGCAAAGAATTCAAGTTTTTCAAAAACTAAAGATGGAAGAATCCAATTTTCTTACCCTGATAATGGTGATTCTTTTGATCAAGATGAATTACATCCATTGGTTTATGATAAAGTTATCTTTTGTACAGGGTTCACTTTTAATGGTTCATTTCTACCAGATGATCCATTAGATCAACCTATTTTTTCAAAAGGAAAGTATCCAGTGACTAATTCATTTTATGAATCAGTTAATGTTCCTGACTTATATGTTGCTGGTACAATAGCTCATTTAAGAGATTTAAGAAAATCTGCTGGAGGATTTATTCATGGATTTCGTTACTTGGCTCAAACTGTGAATAGTCATATGGAATGGAGATATCATGATGTTGTTTTCCCTCATAAAACATTGCATTTGGGTGAATTATTAAAACATATTATTTATAGAATCAACCATGCATCTGCTTTGTATCAAATGTTCGGAACATTAGGAGATATAGTTGTTTTGGATCCAAATCAAAAATTAAACTCTAATATTACAGATAAATGTTTAGGGGCAATAGTAAATGATGATAAAGAATGTCAAAATATCAAATTTACTTATTTTGAAAATATTCAGGTACAATATCCATTGGCTGGTTTTATTGGTCGAGATTTTCCAACAAAAAGAGGAATGAAATTCCCAAAGATGGTTCATCCAGAATCTTATTTAACAGTTACATTGGAATACCATCCTGATTTTCATGGTGAAAAAGTATTTGGTGATGACAGAGTTGCTGATGGTTTGAAGAATGCGCACAAAAGTAATTTCTTGCATCCAATTATTCGTGAATTTGATATTAGATCAGATAATATCACACAATGTTTCAACAAAAATTCTTGTTTCAATTTGACTAGAGAACATCAAATAAGTGAACATCACTTCTTGGAAGATTTTTGGGGAGTTTTCACTCTTCAAAAAATTCATACTAACCCATTCAAGAGATACTTAAATGGTGTTTTGACAAAAGTACCACGTTATAGACCAAAATATAGCCCAGTAAGAGAAAATACTAAATTGAAAAGAGAATTAAAAACACTGACAAAAATTAAAACAAACCCAGTCAAAGATGAACTGTAATTTTGGTATTTAAAGAGAGCTTTATAAAATAGACATTCTTTTGTTCAAAAATTTATTCAAAAAAAATCATCCAAACTTCCACTTGATTCTTTTGATTTTTCTTCAGTTTTTATTTCAACTGCTGGTTTGTCATTATTTGAGTCATCAAATAATCCTAAAATTGATCCTTTTTTTTCATCTTCAAATTTTATCATTTCTTCCGGTTTTTTTTTATAATCCAGCATTTGGTCTAAATAATCAACAGATTTTTTTTCACCATCTCTTTGTTCTAAATTGTTGACAATGTGGCTCAAACCTTCACTTGACTCGTTCATAAAATCATCCAAACTTATACTGGAGTTTGAAGTTTCTGCTGATGCTCCTGTGAAATAAGAAACTATTGATGGTTTTGGTTCAGGAAATGAAAAATGAATTTTTTCTTTTTCTTCTTTTTGTGACAATTCTTTGGCAGGTGTTTCATCTTTCAACGGTGAATCAACTTTTTCAAGATTTGTTTTTTGTGATTTTTTTTCAAATTTTGAGAGTAGTTCTTGTTGAATTGAAAGGAGTTCTGTAGTCTTTTCCGACAAGCCAAGCAAAACCGAATTTAGCTTTTGGTTTAGTTCATGGATTTGTTCATTCTTCAAAGATTAGAAAAATAAAATTGGATTACTTTTGTTTCTGTGTTGTTATCAAGCTGATCAATTTCTGATTTGATCGATTCAATAGCTGAGTTCACTTGTTGGAAACAATTCATCAGAAATAAAAGGTTTGATTGGACACAAGAAATTTAAAAAGTTTATCCAAGAGGAGATTCGAACTCCTGATTTTTTCCTTAGGAGGGAAACGCCTTAGCCACTAGGCCACGAGGACTTGCAAATAGCTACTTTAAATCCGAAGAAAATAAAACAGCCAACAACTTTTTTTTCTTCATGATGAACTCAACTTGGTTTTAGTTTTTTGAAGTTACAAGTTTTTGTAAGTTATAAATTTTATTGATTTAATTTTGCTTGTTCTTTTGCAAGTTTTTGAATATGAGCTACAAATTCTTCAAAACTAATTTGATTATCTTTGTTTGTATCATAAGATTCAAAAGTAGAAAGACTTTCAGCAATTTCTTTTCTTTTCATAATTGCTTCTAATTTTTCTTTTGAAATAGTTGTTGGATCAATATTAATAATATCTGGATTTTTATCAAATTGATCTTGAACTAAATCTGTGACTTCTTTTAAAAAAGTTTCAAATTCGTCTCTGTCAATTACACCATTTTTATTCTTGTCATATTTTTTGAATAATTTTTTAATATTTGATTGATCACTTGGATCCGCTAAAATATGATCTAAAGCTAAAACTTGTTTGTTACCCATCTCTTTGCCTTTTTTTGTTTCACAAAGTATTTTGGTTGGTTGATTTTTAACGTCTGACTTACCGTTAAAATGAAAAAAAAAAAACTTTTATTTTTTTATAAACCTTGTTCTTGATCTAAACCCATTTCTTTATCTCTTTCTTCTTTTGATTTTGAAAGATCAAATTTTTGACCTGTTATTCTTTCATAGAGATCCAAAGCATTTTTAGCAGTTGTTTCAAAATGTGTTGAAGCATCAACTGAACTTGAAATGAATAAATTATCTTTTTTTCCATCTTCTTTAGGTTCATAAACAATTGATACTGAATAAAATATTTTTTCAACTTTTCCTAATAAATCAAGAGCAACTTTAAGTTCATTTTCTGGTCTATCAGTTTCAACTGTTGTAGCAACAATAGCAAGATATTTTCCTTTAGCACAAACATAATGAGCATCTGAAATACAACATACATAAATATCTATTTAAACTTTAAAAAAAAGAGAACAACCAACCATTTTTTCTTTTTGTTTGTTTTTGAGGAATGATAATTTGACATGCTTTACTATTATTTGTATTTGGAATTGGGTGATCCATAATACAAACAGCTCTTACAATTTTACCTTTTGCAACTGTTTTATCATAATCTTTGAAATAAGTTGGATCTCCAACAACAAGAGGACATTTACAAACTTCACCTTTTGATTCAACTCCTGCAACTTTTCCTTCTTCATCAAAATGAATTTTATCAATTGGTTTTGGTAACCAATATGTACCTCCATAAACAGCACATAATCTTGAAAATACTTGTGGAAGTTCACCTAAACCATATAATGGATAAACATATGGTGATTTTCCATACATTGCAAGTGATTCATAATAAAGTTTCATTCTTAAAACTGCTTCAAGAGCTGGTTTTTGAAGATAATCATCATCAAAATAACAAGCAACAGCATGACCAAGAAAATCAATTGTTTCTTCACCAATTCCGTATTGATAATAAAAATCTTTCATTTTCATTCTTTTTAAATCATATCCTCCATGTGTTTTTGGATCATTTTCTTTATAAGCCATAACATATGATAAAAGTTTTCTACAACGATTCTTTTCAAAGAATCCCATTAATGGTGATGATGCAACTTCTTTTAAATCTGCAGGAACTATTTAGTTTTTTTTTAATTAATTTTCTTTTTTTTTTTTGGACGAACCTTTGTAAACTTTACCTTTTTGGTAAACATAAGAACCTTCCACTAACATATATTCTACTCTTGTAATTCCAGCAGCTCTTAAAATTTTGACAAGTAAACCTTTGAAAATTAATTTTTTTTTTTTTTCTTACCGTTTGCCATGATGAATTTTGGAATTAAATCAACATTCCAATCACGTGATCTACCAAATTCTTTTGGTGGTACTGCGTCTTGACCTTCAAAATGTTTGTAAAGTTGATCTAAACTCAATGAAGCGGATTCTCCACCGTAGTATTCATTTCTGTCGAGATGAAGAACTTTTTTTTTATCTAATGATAATAAACCAGAGACAATACATTCAGTTAAACCAGTACCGAGTACAACAGCGTCGTATTTTTCATCCATTTTCTCACAGTGGTTTGTTAAAGTCAATGAGGTGGACCAATAAGAATAAAAACTTGAAGTATTCAACCAATGAAATAGTGTCGGCAAAAAAACAGTATTTTGTGAAAAATGAAAAAAAGTTCAAAAAAATGAAAGTCCCTGGAACTCAAAAAATTCAAATAACCTTTGGTAGCCTCATTCTTTCATGATAAAATAAAATTTGAAAACAAAATCTATTCAAAATTTTTAATTGAATTCACCACGAATCCATGTATCTTTTTGTTTTTTTTTTCATTCAACTCTTGGTTTCATTCATCTAAGAAATCACTTGTTTTTGATTTTTCATTTTTCAAATACATCTCTTTATAGTCAATAGTATTACTTGTAGCAGGTGTTGGTTTTGAAAATCTTGAAACTGTTTCTTCTGAAACTTGAATTTCTTCTTGTTGTTTAGTTTTTTTATTTTCAGGTGATTTTGATTTTCTTTTTGGAGATTCTGATCGTTTTCTTTTCTTTTCTGAATATCTATCAATGTCTATTTTGTTTTCTCTTCTTTTATCATAACCTCCTCTTGTGTTATCTCTTTCATTGTCATAATATCTTTTATCTCTGTAATCTATTCTATCATCATATGTTCTGTCATCTCTTTTATAGTCGTACCTTCTTTCCTTTTGATAATCTCTTCTTTCGTATTTTTCATTTTCTCTTATTTTTTTTTCTTCATATTTTGAATTGTTTTGTAATGAAGAATAATTGTCTTTGAATCCTCTATTCTTAGGTTTTTCAACTGTTGTTTCTTCTCCAATAAATTTCTCTTTTAATTTTTTTAAATGAACCACCGGAATTCTTGGAAATAATGTTCCAAGAAATTTTTGGTCCAATATGATTTCAATCATAAATTTTCCAATGGTAATGGTTTTATTTGATTTGTATTCAAATTCTTTTTCTAAATGAGTTACTTCTTCATAAAATTTTAATTGTTCTTCAGGTTCAACTGTATAACGAATATACAACATACCAAGTGCTTGTACGTAACTGAATGTTAATTTTATATTGTTAGTTTACCAATTTTTATGCTTTAAAAGTTGTTTCAATAGATGACCAGTCAGTTTCATTGTGAACAATTTGTATAAAAGACAGTAGGCATTTGAAGGAGTCATTGGCGATGAATAAGGTTCTAAATTTGTAACTGTCTCTATTATTTCGGTCAAAACTAATTTGAAAGCATTCTTTTCACTATTGAAATTTTAATTTTTTTTTTTTTTTTACAATAGTTTTTTGAAATATTTTGAGGAATGAATATGTGTCATCAATACAGTCGGCAAATTCATTGTTGATGCATTTCCCCATATTTTCAATTTTTGACCAATTTGTTTGGTTTTGTCTTCACTCATTGTTGCACTTCTCAATAAAATGGTTGGTCAATTTTTTTGCAAAATCAATGAAGTTTCAAAGTTCATTTGAATTATATCTTAAACGTTGAAAAACTCATAATTTGACATATAAAAAATTAGCTATTTTTAGATTGGTCAACTATAAATTGATTGGAAAATGAAGAAAACTCATTGGTTGATTCTTTTCAAACAAACAACACATGTCCGATTACTTCAATAAAACTCCTCTTGAATCTAATGATATATCTTCTCATCACTTTGGCTTGAACACAGTTCTTCAAAATAATTTACAAGATGATGAAGAAGACTATGAACAAAAATTACATCTTTCTTCCATTACAGATTTTCAAACCACCACACCATCACTTGCAACACCATCAACACCTATGTTTCAAACACCTATTTCAACACCTATTTCAACGCCAATATCAAGTACAAATCAAACACAACAACTTCAAGAAAATACAGCTGAACAAATATTACAAAATGGACCTGGAATAACACCTCAATTACAGTGAGTTATTTTTTTTTATTACTAAAAATAAGAAATGTTGTTTCAACTGTAAATCTTGGAATTAAGTTAGATTTGAAACACATTGCACTTCATGCAAGAAATGCTGAATATAATCCAAAAAGATTTGCTGCTCTAATCATGAGAATTAGAGAACCAAAAACAACAGCTTTGATTTTTGCGAGTGGAAAAATGGTTTGTACAGGAGCAAAGTCTGAAGAAGAAAGCAGACTCGCAGCGAGAAAATATGCAAGAATTGTTCAAAAATTAGGATTTAAAGCAAAATTTTCAGACTTTAAAATCCAAAACATAGTTGGTTCTTGTGATGTTGGATTTCCAATTCGACTTGAAGGTTTAGTTTGTGCTCATGGTCATTTTTCATCAGTAAAAAAAAACAATTTTAACATTTTTAATAGTATGAACCTGAGTTATTTCCTGGATTGATTTACAGAATGGTTAGTCCAAAAATTGTGTTGTTAATTTTTGTTTCTGGTAAAATTGTATTAACTGGAGCTAAAGTAAGAGAAGAAACTTATCAAGCGTTTAATAATATATACCCTATATTATTAGATTTTAAAAAAGAATCGACAAGTGAAAAAGAATAAAAGACTCTTTTTTTTATTTAAGTTTATAAATTTTATCAAAATCTTTAAAACTTTTTAAATTATCTAAATGATCCCACCATTGAAATAGAAACTTATTTGATATCATTCTAAACCATGGTGTCTTTAATAAACTCTCATTTTTTAAAATTTCTTTTAGTTTTGTTTTATTTACAAATTCAACTGCTTTTACTTCTTCTGGACAAACTTGGAGTTTAAAATCATTTTCATTTGATAATTTAACAATAAATATATAATCTAATTCATATTCACCCCATTTATCATTGTACTTTGATTGATATAATATTTTAGTTAAAAATTCAAAATTCTCATTTTGAAAGTGATTCCTTGGTATTCCCAATTCATGTTCAAGTTTTCTTCTAGCTGCATATTTAGCACCCTCAATACCTTTTGTTTCTATCTCTTCATTGTAAATTGGATGTGAACAACAAGTATTTGTCCAATACCTAATATAAAAAAATTAATTTTTTTTCTTTTTTTACAGTGGAAAAGTTATTTTTTTTTCGGACCTTTGTTGTAATAACAATTCATTTTTTTCATTGAATAAAAATACGCTGAAAGCTCTATGTAAATTATTTTTCAAGTTTTCATTCAAATGACAAAATTTTTTTGTTTCTTTTCCAATGATTTTATCTTGTTCATCAACTAAAATACAAAATTCTTCATTCATGAACTTTAACTGTTTTAAGTCTGTGTTGTAATTCCTCTTTAATTTCAAAATTTTATTTCCAAACTTTGCCATTAACATCTTGTAGGTAGAGTGAAACAACAATTTGGTTGGTTGAAAATTGTTTTCAAAAGAAAAGAAGACTTCAATTGATGATCATAAAATAACTATTTACATCAAAACTAAAATTCTTAATTTTTTATTTGTTTTTTTTTGACTTTGTCATCCTCATCTTTAATATTTCTTTTCAGAAAAGGTTGATTTCACATTTCATTTCTTGTTCATAAGTTTTAAAACATCAGGATGATCTTCAATAGGTTCATCTTCATCAGAAGAAGACAAAGAACCATCAAAATCATCATCAAAAGTAAAAGTACCATCTGAAATAGGACTTTTACTTCCATCAGTATAAACAGTATCTGTGACTATTCTAACTTCTTCATGAACTTTTTCTAATTTTTTTTGAATTTTTAAAGCTGGTTCTTCTGAATCTAAATCTTCAATAGTTGACCATAATCTTTGTGATTGATTCATTGCTTTTTTATAAATTGGAGACATTGGTGATTTTAAAGTCTTTTGAATTGTTTTATCTATAATGGGTGATTTTTTTACATCTTCTTTTTCTGGTGTTGTATCATCAAATATTATCGGATCTATTTCTTTCTTTGGTTGTCTTGGTGTCTTCATTGGACTTAATAAAATTGGTGAAGTGAATTGATAGACAGTAACAGGTGAAGAGTGATCACTTTCAGGTGATGCAAATTCAGTTATAGGTTCAAATTTTCTTGTTTGGAGTGGTTTTAAACCAACATTTAAATTTTGTTTCATTTCTTCAGTTACAGGTGAAGTATTTGGTGAAATTGAATGTTCAGTAGAAATAGAACAATCTGATGATTTTATACTATCGACACCAGAACCATTTTTCTTCTTCAGTTTTGAAAATATATTTTTGAATGGATTTTTTTCTTTTGCTGAAGGTGAAGAAACATTACTTTTTACATCTGTACTGACAGAAGAAACACTTGATAGATTTGAGTGGTTGAATTTCTTCTTTCGGAGTAACTTTAAAAGTTGTCAATGAATATTTTTCTTACTTCATCAAAATCTTCAACGTCTGCTGTGGAGTTACTTTCAGAGGTGGAGTTAAACATGATGTTTTTTGATTGGATAACGTTTTTTCTTCCAATTTAAAAGAATTATTTTTTATTTTGAACAAAAACTTCCATTTCAGCCATACAAGATGAAAATTTACCACAAAATCCAAATTCTTCATCACACTCGAATGTTTCTCCGAGATGTGTGAACACTTGATCATTTACACAATGAAGAGCATCCTAAATTAAAAAATGAATCATTTGATGAATTTACAGCTCCAAAACATGCACTTTTTTCATTTGAATAGAAGACTGCATATTCAGATGCTTGCTTATTGAGGAGATTCAATTTATATTTCTTTTGTCTTTTTGGAGTTACAAGTGAAAATAAAAAACATTCTTCATCTTTAAAAAATCCACCATGAGAACGCCAAGGTTCTATATATTATCCAATTTAATGAAATAAATGATTACTTGAAGTATATCCACCAAAAATCCAACCATTGGTGGTTAAAATCAAAACGATAGATGGTCCAATACCATCACAACATGAATGGAATGACAATGCATCAAAACCATCTCTTGTTGCTCTATAAACAGATTTCCATTTTTTATTGGGGAAAAATGAACTTAACATTGATGAAAGTTCAAGATTCAAAATGTGTGATCCAAGAAAGATAAAGTTACGTTCTGATAGAAAATTTGTAAAATTTGTTAATCCATAAAATTTTGTTTCTTCAATCAGTTCTTTTAATTCTTTTTCTTCATCTGGAAAGAAACATTTCTCCAAGTCACCAAAATTTCTCAAATAGTTCAAAATATAACGAAAATAAGTTGGATCTCTATCTATAAAAATGTTTTGATTTTCATCTCGTTGAATAGTTTCTGGATGTTTGAATAATTCATTGAAATAATTTTCTTCTGATTGATTTGTATCTTTGTTGGTCATAGTTTGAGTTAAATTGGATTTGTATGTGGAAAATATTTGTCCACCAACGTTCAAAGTGATTATTTCTTCTTCCATTTTTTTTGTTGTGATCTAAAAAATGTGCCAATAGAATTTGTTAAAAAAAAAGCAAATGTATCTGTATCCATGCCACCAACTTATTCAGTGCAAAAAAAAAAACAATTTCATTTTTTGATAACTTACAGATCCATTTTTCTTTTGAAATAAAAAAACAAAAGAGGTTTAAGTTATAAACCATCAAAACCAATCGGAGCAATTGACCAATAGATGAGGAGAATTCTACAAACACCTTTGAAGAAACAAAATAAATTTGTAAATTTTGTTTCACCACAAAAATTTTTCTACACAACTCCTGTATTAACTACAGAAGCTATTGAACAAGAATACAAAAAAGTTGAAGAACTCAAAGCGGAATTGAAAAATCCAGATTTAACTGAATCTGAAAGACAACGATTAAAACTTGATATAAAACAATTTGAATTCATTTTCAAAGCATTATTAGATCCTTCTTCACTTAAAAATTTCAATATGGATGATGTTGATGTCAAACAAAATGCAAATTTAGGAGGTTCATTTAAAAAAAAATTGACAATTAAAAAAAGGTATTTTTGAGGTTCCAAAGCCAAGAGATAGAGGTATTTTTTTCAACTCTGTTCAATATGTTTTTGAAAATAACGAACATAAAGGTAAAATCGTTAAAAAAGTTTTTGTGTTAATCTTTTACAAGTACAATTTTCAATTGGAAAAAGATCACCAAAATTATTTTTCCTCAGAACAAAGAATGAACATGTGGTTATATTTCCGAATAAAACAAGTGCTATTGCTGTTCTTTCTGAATGGGAAATTCAAACAGACATGATTAGAGATGATAATCTTCCTTTAAGTTTATTATTTGGTCAAATTGAAGACTTAAAAAGAGATGAATTAACAAGAGAAAAAGCAAAAAATGAAATTTTGAAATATTTTGAAGCAGAAACAATTTGTCATAGAGAATTGATTGAAAATCCAGATATTATTGCAAAATACAATGAAGTTTGGAATCCTATTGTTGAATGGTTCAATGAAACATTTGAAACAAAACTTAAAATATTTGATTCTTCGGAGTTGATCGGTGATGCTAATCAAATTGATGCTAGAAATGCGTTCAAAAAAGAACTTGACACTTATGATGCTTATCAAATTGGTTTATTGTATTCTTTAGTGAAAGTATCAGATTCTGTTGTTATTTCAATTGCAATGTTAAAAGGATTTTTAAATGAAGAAGAAACTTTACAAGCAATGTGTGCTGATGTATTGGTTTCCATTGATAATGATGGATTAGTTTATGGAGAACATGATATTTTGTTATCACAAAAAAGAATGAAATTATCAACTATTGCATTAGTGAAAGCATTAATTTCAAAAGATATTGAATAAATTTCGAAGCTTCCTTTGTTTTTTTTTATCCAATCAAATCAAGAATCAAATTCCTAGCACAAAAAAAGAGAGTAATTGAATAATGAAGTTGTTCCACTTTTTAACAATGTTACTTATATTTGTTTCATTATTAGGAACTTCTTTGTTATATTATATTCATCATCATCATGGAATGTCTCATTCAGAAAATAAACAACTTTCTTCTTTGATTCATAAAAAAGATTTGGACAAAAATTTGAAATCAAGGTCTTCAAAAAAACCAACAAAACAAAAAAGAAAAATCATAATTACAACCATTGATAATTCAGAACCAATGAATATAAATGAAACTTTATTGATGAATCAAAACATGAATTATTTGTATCTGTTGAATCAAAATTTAAAAAAGTATGCAGAGGTGAAAACATCTCCTATAAGAGAAGGAGAACTTGGACTGTTCACAAAAAGAAATTTAAAAAAAGGTGATCATATTATTTACATTACAGGAATTGTGAAATCTTATGAAGAGATTGATGAGTACAATTCTGATAATGTTGAATCAATTTTGAATCAAATTTCAACTTTAGATAATAGATTTTATATTATTCCAAGGAAAAAAGATTATTGGTCTTTTATAAATCATAAAGATGAAAGATATCGAAATTCAGAATTTGTTGAACTATATTATGAATTTAAAACAAGAGGACATAGAGAAATAAGTAATATTAGAGCAAAAAGAGGTTCACAAGTATTAGTTGTTCGTGCCATTAAAACAATTGAAAAAGGTGAAGAAATTTTTGTTGATTACGGTGATGATTATGATTATGAAGATGCAAAATTTGAGAGATTTTCAAAATAAAATTTGAAAAGTTTGAGTGAATATTTTATTGATTTTTATGAAGTTGAGCAAATAAATCCTGTAGAATTTTCACCAATGGATCATTTTCTTCTTTGAAATTTAAATTTGAAAGTGAAAAATGTTTTGGAATTTCTTCATACAATTCATCAAGTTTTTTGAACATTGATTTACCAAATAATGTTACAACCATTTTAATTGCTGATTTTCCAGGTATCAATGTTTTTGGATCAATAATTATGATGTATGATAATTTGGTTTGGTTATCATTGATTCTTTCAATTTCAGTGAATGATATATGACCAGCATGATGACCTTCAACTTCTATTTCTTTATCAGTCTTTGGGTCAATCACTTTAAACTTTAATTTTTCTTCAAATTCTTCAAAACTTGAAATATCACCAAGATATGGTCTTGATAGTCCAATAATCTTTGAACCATTATTTGTCATTTTTAATGACTCAACCAATGTTATTTTTCTTGCAAGTTTCTTTGGAAATGTTCCATATTTGTCATTCTTCATAATGAAAGATGGAATATCATTCATTTTTAAATTTTCCACTTTTGAATCTTCTGGATTAACTTTTCGAACAAATTGGATTTTAGTTGAATTTCTACCCATTTTTTGTTTATTTTCAACACCAAAAAATGCAAAACAAAATGCTTCAAAAGAACAGTTCACAGTTCTTTGAATCATTAGATTTGTCGTATGTTGAAAAACTCTTGAATTTGGTATGAAATTTGAATTTGAATAATATATTTTATCATCCAAATGATTATAAATGAGATCCCAATGCATTGTTGAAGATGATAATTTTGAGAAATAATCATATTCAAAATCATAAATGAATGGTCTATTAAAATCCGAATCTGAATAAGAAAACTCAAAAAGATCATCTTTTGTGAATGAATTCTTTCTTGTCATCACTTTATAAACTAAATTTAACATTGGTTCATTTTTCAATGTTTTGAATGATTCCAAAGATACTTCATTTGTCATACTTTTTAAACCTTTTGAAAATGCTTTCTCCATTTGTGATCCAATAATTTTACCACCAGTTGATGCAAAAAAACTACTACCTGATGAAATATATCCTTTAGGATCCAATACTTTGTTTTTAATAAATAAATGAACTTACATGTGATAACTGAAACACCAGTTGTATAAGCATCTATAATTTCAATTTTAATCATCATCATCATTCCTATAAGATATCCATCAACTGTTTTCTTTTCACCTGATTTATCAACAAAATCCATTTTCATTTTCTTTGACCAGTCAATATTTTTACCTTTAAAATCACCAAGATAAGGTCTTCTTATATAAGTTAAACAACGATTTTCTTTATCATATTGAAGACAAAGAGCATCAATTGATTTTCTTGGTGTATTAAAAGGAAATGGTGGTTGAACATTTGTCTCTGCAATAATTGAATGAACTTGATTTGCAATGATATCATCTGGATATTTTTTTGCAAGATTACTAATTGAAAAAGTCTCTCTAACTGAAAAATTTGTAATATAAGGATCTGTTTGTTCCATATAATGTCTTGAAATTATAAAATTAGCTACTTTTTCAAATGAATATGGATAAGTAGTTTGCATTTTGAATGAATGTGCATTACTTAAAAATTTTGATTCTGGTAAGAAATGCATCTTACTCAAAAATAAATTAAATTTGTTTTTTGAATAAATAGACTCCCAAGCGAACGAATCTAAAAATAATTCATTCATAAAATCTAATTCGTCTTTTGTTATAAATGGTTTTTCAAATGTTTCATCTGTAAATGGATATTTTAGAGCTGTTATAGCTTTCATAACTCTTGGATCATTTGAGTATTTACTGATCATTTCTATGCATTTTTTTGTGCGAACGAACCTTGGAAAGTTATCAGCACGAAGTTCAGAAATTAATGTTTTTTTTAAAGGTGAAAAAATTTCATAAGCAGTTTCATCTAACACCCATTCATCTTCTTGTAGTTGTGTTTTAAAAGATTCCATCAATTTTTCTTTTGTAACAATAGAGATGTTAACTTCAAAATTTGAACCTGATTTAATGTAATGGTCTATGATGGTTTTACATTTTTCTATGATATCTTCATCATTATTTAATTCATTTAGTTCATTAATTTCTAAAACAGCTTTAAAAGGTTCTAAGTTATATTCAGAGGTTAAAAATTCCATAAAATGTTCTTGTATTTCTTTGAACTGAAAAACTGAATCAAATTCTACGGTGTAAGCAGTTATGTCAAACAAAGATGATTGCCTTATCACACTCATTCTCTATTGTATCTTCAACGGCCAATGAATTGATGGTTATTGTGATAAAAGTGGCCAATTAGATTTAATTTTGCCAGTTATTTTTAGAATTTTTATTTGAAGTTGTTCAACTAGAAAATACTAAAAAAGATCTCAAGTATTTAAAATGTCCAAACAGCTCAAATTGGATTCATTTTGGAAAGAAAAAAATGTTACTTCAACATCAACAACAGAAGTGATAAAAAAAGAGAAAACTTGAAGAAACAAAAGAAACAAGAAATATGAAATCAACATATAAACAAGGAAAAGTTTCGTATCCTTTTTGGTGGACTAAAGAAAAAGAAGACATGCTACAAGTGAAAAGTATACCTTCAAGTTCTTCTTC
>JABLTG010000034.1:0-37218 GCA_016618085.1 Neovahlkampfia damariscottae
AAATATTTGATGATGAACATAATCGAGTTGATTTAAATGGAATTAATTATATTTTATTTTTTTTGATTGAAAATTAATTTATCTTCTTATAATATTATATAATGGAAGATTCATTTTTCGAAAACGATCAACTTCATCTTATTCAACATGCTCAATCTGGAAAAATTATAGGAGATATTGTAAATGTCAGAACTCAAGCAGATGCAACGTCAACGCCGGCAATGGGCTCTGTAGTTGTTCATGAAGTCAAAAAAAACGGTGATGATTGGTACAATAGAGGAGCACTTGTATTTGTTATTTCTGCATTATCAAATGGATCTGGTGGATCATATAACCGTTTTGTAAATGCTATTGCTTTATTTTTATTTACCAGATTTGAATTATGGCAAAAAGGGCAAATCAAAGATACAACATACCCAATTAATATTTTTCAAAATGTCAAATATTACACAAATTCAGATTTTTATTCTTGTATTGCTCAACAACTTGCAATTAATTCATCAACAAGTGCAAGAAATACATTAGCAGCATCAGCACAAACATTAGTAATTCCTTTAAATATTTTGTTTTCTTTATTCAGTAAACCATTTGATCGTGCATTAATCGAAGATACTCTTGAAATTAGAAGTTATTTGAGAAGTCAACAAAGATATGTAATACAAACAGATCATTCAACTGCTCCTTCATTTACAATAACAGATACCTATCTTGATTTAGAATATGTAAAACCAAAAGTTTCATTAATAAATGCATCAAGACAAATTTACAATCAAAATGGTTCTATTGGTACTCCTTATTTTGATATTGAGCACATTGTTCTTGAAAGACCTTTACAAGCTTCAACAACAAGTGCAACAATTGTATTACCTGAATTGAACGATAAAAGAGTCATTGATATTAATGTTTTATTACGTGCAAATGCTTTGTCAGATACTAATGATGCTTCTGATTACACTGATACTCTTATTGCTCCAGCTACATTTAATTTAAAATCATCAGGAAAATATTTAAGTTATGGAGTTCAAAGAGATATCACAAAAGATTATTATGACAAAGTTTTATTACCAAGATTAAAATTACCTGGATGGGTAAATATTTTATCTGGAACAGCTTCAGCTAATGAATTCCTTATTTCATATGCAAATGACCATAAAGTTGAAGATAGCGAATTTAAACGTTATCATGGAAGTAGATATTTCACAGAAAAAGACTCTCAATTATATATCACATTTTCCAGTTTAGCTGCACTAACAGATGCTATTATTATTATTAGATGTGCAAATAGATTCTGTATCCACGACGGTGTGATCACAGATTTGTAAATAATTTATTTTAAAATATAATATCAATTAAATTTATAAAATGAGTGAAAATCCTTTTGATATTATTGCAAAAAAAATACCTAATATATGTTACATTTGCGCTCCTCCGGCTAGTGGAAAAACATATTTTTTGAAATATTTATTAAGTGAATTATTCAGACAAAAAAAATTAAAATATGGCATTATTTTTTCTCCATCCAAATTTACTGGATCTTATGATTTTTTGCCTAAAGAATATGTTCACAGCAAATACGATGAAAATATTTTAATTAAATTATTCAATATGCAAGTTAAGACTAAAAGTAATACTGACAAAAATCCTCCTCCTGCATTTGTTGTCTTTGATGATTGTATTGGTTCTGTTCAATTTAAAAGTTCAAAATTTGAAAAAATTATTTCTTTATACAGACACCCAAACATAACCATGATTTTCATTACACAACATATTTATGCTGTTCCTCCTTTATTGAGAAAATGCACAAGATTTTTTATTACATTTAACGTAACTGATGAAAATACAATAGATGCGATTCGTAAAAACTTTATGCTTGATAAAAAAAAGAATGAAATTGAAAAATTTATTGATGATAACACAAAAGAAGATTTTTCATTTATTTTGGTTGATACTGCTGCAAAAAAAAAAGAAAAATATTATTTTGGTAAAGCACCAGAAAAATACAAACAATTCAAAATAAAATATTGATCAAATATATAAGGAAAAAGATTTGCAAAAAAATATCTGTAATATTATTAATAATGTTCAGATGTATCGAAACCTATTGTGAAGGAAAACTCATCAATCGATTTGAAAATCCTTATTATGATCCACACCCTACTAGTTTATGTGATGAAATAAAAAAAGATTACAATTTGTACTCAAAAAATCTTTTTATCCACGAGGGTGTCCCACATATCAGGTCTGCATTAAGTCATTATTATAAAGGTACACCATTAAAAAAGGATTTTCAAGAAGTCTTGAAAAATATTCCTGGACCTCAATTAGAAAAATTTGACATCGCTTTGGATTACATAAATGCGGTGCAAATACCCAATAAAAAAAAAATTCGTAAAAGAAAAATATTTGTTCACCCTTCAATAATGAATAAATACATTGAAAAACGAAAAAATAAAATATGTGATAGCTCATCAATGATATTATTAAATGAAATATTCCCAAATAAAGCAAAAGAAACACACACAAAATTACATGATTTGAACTTTAAATTTTATTAATCAAAATACTCAAGAAGACTAGATTTTGGCAATTTTCTAAAAATATATTCTTTAAATTCTTCTGTAAAATGTTTACCAAGTATCACTTTTATATCTCCAACATATGTCTTTTTCTCTTCATCACTTAGTTTATTCATTGTAATTAACAAAAAATTAAAAATATTTGATCTATTACATAATTTATATCCGCTATAGTATGTTGCATATTCAGTTATGAAATTCATTATATGATACTGATATAAAATATTTTTCTAAATTAATATTATTATGTCAACTGAAATCATTGTTTTGATTATATTAAGTTCACTGACATGTTTGTCATCACTTGTAGCACCAATTATTACAGCTGGTGTGGAATTCACACGAAGAATCGAGAAATCAAATTGCTGTGGTTCATCTATTGAATTGACTCATATTAATGATCTCAAAGAAGATTTAAATAGAACAAAATCAGTTCATGAAATTAAATTGAACGAACAAGATCAACAAATTCAGAAATTAATGAATTTATTAAACGATAAAAAAATTGATGTTTAAGTTTTAAATATAAGATCATTCTTTAAGTGAGGTACTAAATTAATAATGTTGTTTAAGTATTTTCATTTCTTTTTATGGTTTTGCTTGCATAACTGCACTTTTCTTAGTAACTTTCTGCGGATTTTTCTGTCAGAAATGATTAAAATTTATTAAAAGCTAATTGTTTCTTCATCTAATTCAAATAAATCTTCAATTTCATCACTCCATTCATTAATGGAGCCAAAAGAATCATAATCATCCTGCTCATCAAATTCTTCTTCATTATCTGATCTTTCTCCATAATACTTAGATTCAAGATCTTTTACAATAAAATCAATTACTTCTTGACTTGAGTACTTCAGTCTTCCATTATTATCACAGTAACTGTCCCATTCGTCAATGATGTGAAAATCCTCTCCAAGTTCCAAAGCCATTTCTTTTATTTCATCACTAAAGTTATCTAAAATATTTATATTTCTTTCATTAACTATATCATGAAGATCATATAAAAAATCATCATAACATTTCTCTAAATATTCGAAACTGGAACTGTTCTTTAATTTTTGGTTCAAATAAAATTCTGACTCATATGTCACATCATCCAATGGAATTTTATTGTTTTCAACAGCTGAATACAAATCTTGATTTTCAATAAAAATACTGTTTCTTGATTGAAGATCTTCTAGTATTAATTCAGAGTCCACATCAATTAAATCAACTAAACAAGAAAATTCAGAAATCAGCTCTGATTTTTTCTTCATTGTAATCTCTTCATTTGATTGAGAAAATTTACTTAAAAGTCTTCCACTGACAGTGCAAATATTTGATCAATAAATCGAAGTAACTTGTAATATATCAATTGTTGGTGGAACAAAAATAGTTTGAATAAAACGATAATCTTTCAATTTGATTTCACGTACATTTATCACATCAAGGCAGGTTTGTTTAATTTTTTTCATTTCTGAAGAGTACGGAATTGAACCTGCAATAAAAGAAATAACTTTGAAATTTTGGGATATTTCCAATGTAGTGATTGCTTTAAACATTTCCGAAAATTTGATTTGAAATCCAATCACACAATGTTGACACTCCGAGCATACTGTATTTGGGTAAGAAGCACCAACAAATATGCAACGTTTAACAACTTTCTTTTTTTCTTTATATGTGCTTAACTTATTTCTTAATTTTTCAGCAATTACTTTGAAGTTTTCCAATACTTTAAGAAAATAAACAGGTTCCGAATGGTGGTGAGATTGAGAGTTCTTTTTGGTTTCTTTAGTTTTTGTATTGGATTTCAATTTATTTGAATCAATATCATAACTGTTGAACTCAGTGAGATCAAAAATATTTTTGTCATCAAGGAAAATTTCTACTATTTTTTTTTCGTTATCAATTGAGCAAACAAATAAAAAAAGACCGCAAAACATATTTGTTTTGTCACGGAAATATTTTCCAGCATATAAAGATTTGAAAACAATCATTGTATTGAATAGTCTTTGAAAATATTGGTGGCAATCAATTTTATCTTTATGGTCATAAATTACACAATCCTTTGCCACCAAATAGTGTTTCAATACCAATTTATCAGTTTTGGACTCTTTAAACTTTTCTTGTTGGCGTTGAACTGGAATTAAAACAACTGTTGCTTACCGATGCTTTTTTTCATGGGAACTGACCAATAAAAAATAACTTTCAAATTTAAATTTGAAGGAAAATCAAAAAATAAAAACTCAGCCAATTAAAGTTTAAAATGAAAAAATAGCCCAATTAAATTTCACACCAATCATTCTTTTCAACATAAATAAACGTTCGAACCTCCAAACCATTTTTCGTTCATCATTGGTCGAATTATCGGAGAATTTTTATTGGATGTAAAATTTTTTCTTTAATGAAACAATAAAATTAATAATTTGAGGAGGAATGGAAAGAGAAAAAGTGAATCTTGGCGAATTTGAAAACGGGAAAATGAGTTTTTTTTGATGAAAAATTTCAAGATGGTCCAGTGGAGAGGAAATTTGCTGTTCTCAGCTCACCAGAATCAAAAAACCTTTATATGTCAATTCGAGCAAGACCCCACTTACTTTAAATCTTTTGAAATCATTCATTTTATGAAAATAAAAATCTCCAAACAATTCATCCAATCACATTTTTTTAGAAGGTCCAACCAAACATCAATGAATCCAAAAAAATTTCTTGAAGCCATCAATTGCTTTGATGCTAAAGACAGAAACAGGTAATATTACCCTATTTATTTATTGTTAAAAAAATCAGAAAATATCTTACTTTTGTTGAGGCTTGTCCGTGGTGGTTAAATTTGTTTGTTTTATTCGGTTTTCTTCTTGTTATAGTTTCATCTGTAACAGTTGTAGCA
Source organism: Neovahlkampfia damariscottae (assembly GCA_016618085.1). Lineage (NCBI taxonomy): Eukaryota > Heterolobosea > Selenaionea > Neovahlkampfiida > Neovahlkampfiidae > Neovahlkampfia > Neovahlkampfia damariscottae. The sequence goes on from JABLTG010000034.1 coordinate 5,443, forward strand.
ATTAGTATTTTTTATGAATTCACTCACTTATTTTTTCAGTTCAAGCTCCGATTGTTAAAACAGTGGAAAAAAAGTACAATTATGACACTGGATTTTTCTTTGTAATATTTTAATTTTTGATTAAACAAATTTTAACAAGAATGGTACAGATAATTTACAAGTCAATATTTATGGTCAAAATCCAACACATCAAGCATTCACTTTATTAATGCATGTTGACAATTTATTATATGGCAAAAATACAAGTTTTACATTTCAAAAGAATGATCTTATTATGAATGTTAAAATTGAAGGAAGATTATTAGGAAGATTTAGAACAGGTAAAAAAAAAAAAAAAAATTTTTAAAAACTTAAAAGTTTATGATAGAAAAGCAACAACTAGACTTTCATGTCGTAAAAATAGAAATGTTTGTACTGGATTTGTTTTAAGAGTTTCACCAATTCATTTTGATTCATATCAAATTAAACTTGGAATTGAAAATGGAATTGAATTAGTTCAACATTCACTTATTGGATCACAAGTTTATTTTACTGTAAATTAAATAAGACATTAATCAAAAAAATAGTATTCATATACAGATGATGTTTATACAACATTAGCAATTACTTTAAGAAGTGCTTTTATTATTATTAGTATTATATTTACAATCATTTATTTTATTTTATTAATAAGAAGACAACAAGTATATTATTGGTCAACTGAACAAAAATTTTTATCCATTTTATTAATATTAACAGTTTTATTTAATAATCCAATATTTTTCTTAGAATTCGTTTTAAATCAATGGATATTTCAATTTCTTAATACTTTATTTGCTATTACATTTTATTGCTTTTTAATGTTATCAGTTTTAGTTATGACACATAGTGTAATTACAGTACCACAAGATAGAGGTATTATTTGGTTCTTTGTTCCAAAATTTATGATTGTTGGTGCAATTTGGATGTTTACAGTGACAATTATTACAATTGTATCATTTACTGCAACAGTTGAAGATTATACAGTTGGTTTAGTTGAAACAACAACACAATTATTTTTACCATTCTTTTTTGTTATTTTAATTTTATTACTTGTCTTTTTTTCATCATTATTATATCATTTTGTAAGAGCTCTTTCAAAAATTACACAATTACCAAAAAAATTAATACAAAAAGCAATATTCTTTTGGGTATTCACTTTTATTACATTAGCTTTGATTATTGTTGATATTCTTTTATTCGTTTTTAGAGTAAATGTTGGTGCAGCTCAATTCAACATATTTTTAATAGCTTTTAATGCTTATACTCTTTCAATTTCAGTTTTATATTTCCCAACAAATTCAATTGAATTTAAAAATGAAAAAGAAGAAGAAGAAGAAAGACAATCTATTTTAAGAACAGATGAACCTTTTGAAGATTTTGATGAGTAAATTATTTTATTTTTTTTTTTTTTCTTTTTTTTAACCCAATACATAAAATAATACCATAACAAATAATAAAAAGTATGAAACAAATGTTGTTGATCCTAAACTATAATGATATGTTTCACATTGATCTCCTAAATAGTTAGTTTGACAACTACATTGATTTGGTCCAATACATTTTCCTTTTGAACTACAAACTGTAATATTTGTTGATAGAGCACCATAACAATTAAATATTTCATCTTGACATGCATATCCATAGTTATTATTTTTACAAAGACATGTATTATCGTAGTAACATGTTCCATTACCAGAACAAACATTATTATCAGTAGAATTCTTTCCATAACATTCAAATGAACAAGGATGTGATTCAAATAAATTGAATTGATAAACACCATAATAATCATGTTTCATTACACTTGTGTTATATAATGGTGTATCTGTTGAATGTGAAGCAGCTAAGAAATAAATAGTTTCATTTTTGAGTTCAAAATATGTTGAATCAGTTACATCTAAAATTGTTAGGTTCATTTAAAAAATACCTTTAAAGCGTCTTTCAAATGTTTGAACGAGTTGACCTCTGACAGTTTTTGTTGAAACACCTGTTAATCTTTGTTCTTTGCTGACATAAACATCGTGACCTGGAGAATTGTATTCGTATACATCGTTTCCTGTTGTTTTTGAGTTATTTAAATAACCAAGGATGAGAGCTCCACCTTTCATAACCATATCATTGTTAAATCCAATACCAGCCCATCCATATTGACCACCTGAAGTAGTAGTTACTCTAAATTCGATGGAAGAAGCTTTGAGATTCCATTCTATCAAAATAAAGGAGTTAATGCAAGAAAAAAGTTTACCAACAAAATGTGAATCAAGTTTTTTGCAGTTTTGATAAGGTGCAAGTTCACAATCCGCACCTCTATAGCCACTGTGGCAATCACAAATGTCTTGGGCGATACATGTTCCTTTCTTACTACAAATGGTACTATCTGAAGGGTTCTTCCCATTACACTTGAAAGCATTCGTAGCCTTTACGGTGAAAGAGTCACAGTGAACTCCAAGCATTAAAGTAAAAGCAATTAAGAGAAATACTGTTTTGTTCATCAGTGGTTTTTCGCTAATTTGATTGGTTGACTGTATGCCAACCGAAAACAAGGAAAATAAATATTTAGAGTCTTCTAATAAAATTTTAATTTTTCAACAAAAAATTTAAATTTTTTTACAAGCTCAGTTGGTTTGATTGGTCATTGAACATTTTGAAGAGAAACGACCAGGTAGACTCAACCAATGCGAAAACAAAAAAGTTTATATTTGGATAGTTCAGATTTAAATTCTAAAACTTCTTATTTGAAATATTTGTTGAACCGTTCAACTAAAACAGCAGAACTAACAAAAATTAAAAATTTTTCAGACAAAGAAATTCCAAAAATATCTGTTCATGATAAAATAAAACAAATTGAATCTAAAAATCATATTGAAAAAAGAAAGTCCAAGAGTTATTCTTCAATTACACCAAAAACTAAAATAATTTGTGAAAGAACATTAGTGGATGATGTTAGTGTAATTAGTATGAGTAGTAGTGATGGTGGAAATGAAAATGAAAAGAAATTTGAAAAAGAAATGATTAAACAAATTAAGAATATTGATAAAGCCATTGAAATAATTGAAAAAGAAGAAAAGAGTACAATTACAAGTAGAAAAGAACATTATGAACTTAAAAATATACAAAAGAAACAAGAAAAGTTATATGAAGAATTTAAAGAATATCAAAATTCATATATTCGATCAAAATATCAAGAAATTGAAGAGAAATATAAAGAAAGTGAAAAGAAAAAAAGATTATTAGAAGAAAAGAATAAAAAATTGAAAGAAGAATTAGATAAATATGTAAAATATCAAAAATTGAATTTAAAAATTAAACAATATGAAATTGAAATTCAAAATTCAAAAGAAATTCAAGAAAAGTTAATGATTGAAAATTCATCATTAAAGGATAGATTTGAATCAAATTATAATTTAATACAAGATGTATTTGAAGAAAAAGAAATTTTAAAAAATAAAAATATTGAAATGAATTCAAAAAATAATGATTTAAATTTGAAATTAAATCAAATACAAATAGAAATGGAAAATGAAAAATCAAAAAATGAAAATGAAATTAAAAAATTAAAAGAAGAAAATGAAAAATTAAAAAGTGAAAGAATGAATAATGAATCAAATATTCTGAAAAATAAAAATGAATACTTACAAGAAAAATTAAATCTATTTTTAGATTTATCAAATGAAATTAAATTAGATATGAAAAAGGATATTAATAATAAAATGAATATTGAACATTTAATTGATCATAAAGTAGGTGTTATTAATGAAACAAATATGAAACATGATGAAGTAATTGATCAAAATGATTTGAATGAAAATATAAACCAAAATAATACTTTAGATAATATATTGGACACAAATCAATCAAATTCAAGTGATAATTCAAACCAAAACCAAAACCAAAATGAACCAATCATTGAATTAGATAATTTTAATATTAATGATAAATTACATGAATGTATTATAAATTCTAATGAAAATGATTTTTTAAAATATATTGAATTAAAACGTGATGATGAAATTGATTTAGAGAGAAGATATTCTAATAAGATGACATTACTTCATCTTTCATGTTCAAAGAATTTAATTTTAATTTCAGAGATATTAATAAATAAAGGATCTGATTTAAATTCAATGGATAGTCAATCAAGAACACCATTACATATTTCAGCTAATCATGGATATTATGATATTTGTATTTTATTACTTGGTAATGGATCAAAGATAAATGTTAGAGATTTATATGGACATTCACCAATTATGTTAGCATTAAAATCACATCATTTTCATTTAATACCTGATTTACAATTATTTGGAGGTGATATTAATTTTAAAAGAGGTAATGGAATTATATGTGTATTTAAATATTGATTAGATAATGGAATGACAATACTTCATGAAGTTATGCAAACATCAGATGAAGAATTATTTAATTATTTAATTGAAATGAAGGGATTAAAATTTAATCAAAAAGATCAAGATGGACAAACACCATTATTAAAAAGTGCACAATTTTCAAGTCCAAAATTAATTTTTCAATGTTTAAATTTAAAATATGTTGATTCAAAAATGGTTGATGATAGTGGCAGAAATTTATTTCATTTACTTGCAAAATATTCAAGAAATGATGTATTTGATTATATTTCAACATTTAATCAATTAAAGAATCATTCAAATTTATTTTTAAAAAAGGATTTAATAAAAGGTTCAACACCTTTACATATAGCAAGTAATTAATCTAAATATTAAAAATTAGTTCATTCTGGTAATTTAGAAACAGTTCAATCGATTGTTCAAATTCAAAATCAAATTCTAAAAATAGATATTACTACATTGAAAGATAATAAAGGTTTAACACCTTATTCATTATCACTTCAAAAATTACAAAAAGTAAAATCATTTAATGATGATTCAAGTGATGAAATTATAAAACAAAAAAAATTAAAATTCGAAAAAATTAAAGAATATTTACAATTCTTTCAAAAAAAGAGAAAAACATCTTTACAAATGTTTGTAGAATCTTTGTAAAATAAAATAATTTATGTTATATTTCTTCTATTTTATTATTTGCGAAACAGAAAAATTATTAATATGGTTTTAGATTGATACATTTATTTCAAAAAATATGTTGGATAAGAATCAAATTATTTATAAATTCTTTTCAATGATTATATTTTTGAAATGTGTCTCAAATCCTTTTTCTGAAGTTGGAGAGGCAACAAATATTCCAACATTTACTTCTTCTACATTTCTAATAAAAGTCATTCGAAGTAAATCAAAACTCATTTTTAAATCATTTGAATAAGTCACTTGAACTGTTTCCTCTTTCCTTTCCAATTGGATGGTGAACCATTCAGATGGTTTTTGTAAAGGAATTACTGACCAGTCTGAATATTCATTGGTCACAACTACTGAAGCTTTTTGAATACCATCTACGTATTCAATTCCAGTTTTGATCCATTCCTTTTCATTTATTTTCAACATCAAACCTGCTTGATCATATAATTCTTCATATTTTCCTTGAAAATCAATAGAAATCTTAAAATTTCCTTTAATTTTTTGATAAAAAAAATTTCCATTATGTCTAATGAAACCATAATGAGTTTTTCTCCAATAATCAGATTTTGGTGAACTTGTAATAATGATTTCATCTTTTTTTACTTTATAGTTTTTTGGTTTATCATTATCCCTAATAAATTAATGTATGTTATTCAAAACTAACCATTGCCAGTTATCATCAATATTCATCATAGAAAATGCCAAACTGTTAACTTTATTTCAATGATGTAGGTTTTAATTATTCTCCAATCAAATCTAAAAGATGATTTGGTTGGTCAATTAAATCCACCACAAACACAACATAAATGATACAAACAATTAAAAGATTAAAAATATTTCAAACATTCTCTTATATAATAGCAACATATATTTGTAGTATAACTTTAACTTTATTTTTGAAATGGGTGATGAAGTAAGTTACTTTTTTAATAATAATTCAAACTGATATTTATTAGTCATAAAGAAGAAAGATTTCCATTAACCTTTTTATTTTTTCAATCATTAATGAATACATTTATATCTGGATTTGTTTGTAAATCATATAATTTATTTATTCAAAAACGAATATTTTATTGGAAATTATTTAGACCATTAATTTTAGTTGGTATTTTAACAGGAATTGATTATGGATTATCAAATACAAGTTTTATTTTTATTACTGTTACATTATATACAATGGTATTTATTTTATATCTTTAATTATCATTACTTTAGATAAAATCATCAATACCATTATTTGTTATGATTATATCATTTTTATTTTTAATTTTAAAACCAAAAATAATCTTAATTATTTCCATTTTATTTATATCTATTGGTATTGGAACTGCTGTTGGTTCAACTACAGAATATTCTTTAATTGGAATAATATTAGTTTTATCATCATCAATAATATCAGCACTTAGATTAGTTATTTTACAAAAAGTATTACAAAGTAATGAATTTGAGAATGTTTATGATGATATTAATCAAGAAAGACAATTAAATGAAATGATTGAAATGGATGATGATGATTTTGATATTTTTGAAAAAGATTATGAAATTAAACAAAAAATAATATCAAAACCATCTACTTTTTTAGTTTATTTTTATATTATGATGATTCTATCCATCACTATTTTACCTTTTTCAATTTTATTGGGTAAGAAAAAAAAATAAAAAATATTAAAAAAAAAAAAAGAATGGAAAAACATTTATATTTCATTTGTGAATTATAATTTAAAAGATACAACAATAATAATGTCAAAATTTTGGTTTATTATTAGAATGTTAGGAATTATATTTTATGGTGGAATTATTGCATTCTTTTTAAATGTTGTTGAATATTTATTAGTTCAAACAACATCTTCTTTAACATTAACAGTAAATAATTCTTTTTCTTTTAATTTATTTAGATTATTGGAATATCAAAAGAATTAATGTTGATTACTTGTGGTATCATTATTTTTGGTGATCATTTTACTTTAATTAATGGAATTGGTTTTTCAATTTGTATCATTGGTATTGTTATTTATCAGTTTGATAGATTATTTAATTTAAATAAAATTCAAAAATCGGAAGAAGAAAAATTATTATTGGAGGAAGATTTGTCAGAGGATGAAGTGGATATTAAAAAAGAGGAAATAGAGAAACAGTTTTAAATACAATTCTTTTTTTTATTGTTATATTTTTGAGATGGTTTCAGTGGTTCAAAATACTTGAGTTGTGTGGATGAAAAGGATAGAATGTAAAAAAAAAGAAAATATTTTGAATTTATTCATAGTCTTCAGGTTCAGGTTCAGGATCGCCTTGTGGTGGTGGTGGAACTTCATCAACGCCATTATTTTCTTCGACCACCATTTTTTCTGATTTTCTTGCAGCTCTTTCTTCCCTTTCTTTTTGTTCTCTCAATTTTTGTTTGATAGGATCTTCATCTTCATTTGGTTGAACAACTTCTTTTGACTCAAATTCATCTTCGTCATTTCCTTCATTTGGTTGAACAACATCTTTTTCATCTTTCTTTGAATCTTCATCTTCATCAGATAAATCAGGTAAGAATCCCATTTCTTCAATTTCAAATTCTTGTCCAAATGTTGCTTCATGAGCAGCTCCTACATTTGGATCACCACCTTTTGTATTTGGTTTGATATCTTTTTGTTGGCGAAGTTCTTCAGGTGTGAAGAATAAAATGTAACACAAAGCTTCAATACTATGATATCCAATAAAGTTGATCAAAACAATAAATGGTTTTGCAAGAAAAACTTCAATCAAAATAGCAAGTAAAGATGCGTGTAACCAATTAAAAGCTTGACCTGTATTGTCAATTGATGTATAATTAAATCCTAAAGCAAAGACTACAACAATCATAACAACTGAAGTGAGAAGAAGGAATATGTAAATTGGAATTGATGCCCACCATGGAAACATAAATCTTTGACTATTTGTTTTTCTCATTTCTTCATCCTTTTGAAAATCAAGACTGAAAACGAATGGTCTAATATCTGGAATCCATGTAGGTTTAACAAGTGTACATACAAACCAAATCGCTAGGATAACTGAAAATGCAAGGCAACCAAGACCAAGACCTGATAAAAGTTCAACAATATTTGGTGAGCCAGCAACAATAGCAGGAACAGCAATACCAATAACAAATAATCCTACTCCAAGAGAAACAAAAATAATGAAGAGTACAATAGTTGTGACAGCATTGATAATATTCCATATTGATGAAAATGAGAACCATTCTTCAAATACTTCATTTTTGAAACTTCTAACTTTGATATTTAAATAAGCAAACATAATTGTTCCAACATAAACACAAATTGATAATGAAACATAAAGTCCAAGACCAAAACTTGCTGTTTGAACACCAATTGTAAACATAAGAATATAAGCAATGAGAACTAATGCGTGAACAAGTGTATAAAATAAGTAGAGTCCACCAATAGTAACGTATTTAAGAGGATCACTTACAGTATCTGCAAATGTTTCAAATGATAAATCACCCCAATCTAAAAATGCAGTGTAAATTGCTCCACAAATTTCTTTTGAATCATCCACATTTACAAAGATTGGATCTTTTTTTGTAGGTTGAACACGTCTTGGTTCTGCGTCACCTTCTGTGTCGTCGTCATCAAAATTATCATCATCAACTTTCTTTTCTTCTTTTAGTTCATGATGTTGATCTAATTCTTGTTCTCCAATATCATCCATTTCAAAATCTGTATTACGTCCAAGATTATTTGGATCAACTACTGTTAGTGCATTTTGTTGTTTTCCTCCAATTAAATTTGGATATGGTGCAGTAATTGAAAATAAAAAGGTGAATACAGCAGAAAATGGAACAGCAAATAAAATAGCAATAAACGCAGCAACAAGAGAATTCAAACCAACATATTGATTTTGAATATAAAGTATAGCATTTCCAGTATAAATTGCAAGAATTGTTACTAAAATAACTGACCATCTTTGATCTCTACTGAAGTTATTAAATCTTAATTTAGCAAAGATTGATAAATAGATATGTGATTTTTTTAATTCTTCAACCAAATATCTAAATATACCCATGTCTTCATCTGACTTATCTTCTTGTGGAAAGAATTTATCTTGAACTAATCCAAATGCAACAATTGCAATGAGACCAATTACATAAGTTAATAATGTGAGGATCATAGTCACAAAAACTGTAAAGTTTGCTGTACTTGAAGTAATTGGAGTAAATAAATCAATAAAAGAAGAAAATGTTGTAGTATGAGTACATGAACATTCAACCATTGAAGTTGTATAATTTGATACAGCACAGCCACTTGAAGACCATGTTTTGTTTTGTTCATCATAGTATTTGCATGAAAGTATTTGAGCACCACTGTTTACTTTTGCAACATCAATTTTTGAAGGAATTTGTAATTTGAATGGTGTTTGAAGATTTTGAATTTGAATTTTTTCTCCATTTTTATCAAGAATTGAAAATTCAACAAGTTCTGAAACGATTTGTGTATTTTCATTTGGTGTATATGGGTTATTTGTTACTTTTGACATGGAAACTGAAACTTCTTCTTCTCCTGAAACTCCTAAAAGAAATCCAGAAGCAGGAAGAGTTATTAATGAATTTCCACTTGAAACTTGCAAATTGTCCAATTCTTTTTTCAAAACTTTTTGAGTGGTGACAGCAACTGAACATGATGAAACCGATTTTGATTGACCAACGTAAGCAGTTGATGATTGAAGTGAAAAAGCATCATTTAAATTTGTTGTAATATCAAGAGTAGTTCCATTTGAAGCAATAGCATTATCATTAATAATTTCTTCATAAGTTGAAAGAAGATTAGCAACAGTATTAGCTGAAGGAACAATGGTCAATGCTTTTTTTCCAATTTTTCCAAGAATATTAACAAGTTGAATTTTGTTTGAAGTGCTCAATTCACTTGGTTTCTTTGTTAAAATTGAAACGATTTGTGTATATTTTTCAAGTTTTTGTTGGTTAACGCTTGATAAATCTTGAAGAAGAGGGAGAATAATGTTGACCATTCTGTTTCTGAAAGATGTAACAAGTAAATTGTTTGCGACTGTGTAACGACAATCATCACCTGCCCTTCCATTGTTACATATACAATAGTAAGTTGAAAATGTATTTTGTTTCAAAGTACATGTACCTGAAGTTCCACAATTATTTGGGCAACCACAATCAGCTCTTACAACCTTAGTATTCAATAAATTGACAATATTTCCAACAGCAATGAATGTGCCAACTGCATCTCCAGCTTCAACTCTTTGATTGATTACACTTTCAGCACTGAGAATTTTTGCAACATTTCCATCATAATCTGTTGATGACAATTGACTATTAACGTTAATTGTTGCTTCAGCAAATGAAGTAGATCCATGAATATCACGAGCAACACATCTAATAACAACACCTGAAGATACTGATTGTAAATGGACATTATCAAGAGTAGAAGAACTTTGAAATTCTCTTAAAATAGTTAATTCATTCACATTTCTTGTATAAAATGCATATTGTAATGAACTTCCACCAAATCCTTTACATTCAAACTTGAATGGTGTTGTTGATTCATTACCAATAGTTGGTGTTGAAACAACTGTACCAACTTGAGGTGGTGACAATACTTCAAATGTTACGGAAGCAGATGAATTCGTTGTAGGATCTGTTGATAGACTTGCTTCAACTGTAAAACCATATGTTGATCCAACTGTTAATGTTGAAGCAGCAAATACTAACTCTACTGATGTTTTTGATGTAAGAATTTTAGTTTTGTCATCCAAGTTAATTGAAGGTCCTGAATTTTGTTTCCATAAATAATTAAAAGTTGAGCCAGTGTTTAAAGTTGCAGTTGCTCTGATTGAATTGTCGAAAGCAACTGGAAATTCTTTTTTACTTCCTCCAAAAATAACAACATTTGGAAATACTTTTTCTACATTGACACTTGTGACTGAAGTTGAAGCAGTTGCTACTCTTGTTCCTTTTTGATAAGTAAGAGTGAAAGTATATGTTCCTGGAACAAAGAGAGTTAAAGAGATCGATGATGTTGGTGTCAATGAAAGTCCACTACAATCACCGTTCGAAGTTGAGCATCCCCATTGATAAGTTTCAGTTTCAGATGTTTCATCAGGATCTACACTTGATGATGATAATGCAAATGTGGTTAATTTTGAAACAACTTTATCTCCACCTTGAATTAAAGCTGAAACTGGACGTGATGAAATTACAATGGTGAATTCTGAAGTAATTTCTTGACCAGGATAGGCATTTGGCTTGACTGATATTTGAAATTTGTAAGTACCAGCACTAGGGAATGTAAATGCTGGGATTGTGAGCGTGAATTCTGAGAGTGTGAGATTTGAAAAACCAGGTATTGATGTTCCAGATGTTTGACTCCACAAAATAACACGTGTTTTGTCAGCACTAAAACAAGAAGCAAATTCTGCTTTTGTAATTAAAGTAACTTCCATATTTCTGTATAATACTGAAGAAATAGGATTTGATATCAAAACTAATGATGGTGATGATAATTTTTCAACACGAACTGTCATGACACCTTTAAGATTTAAAAAGTTTGTAACTGTCAATGTAAAATCATAAATTCCTGCTCCAATGCTTCCACTTGAGATTGTGAATGAGGAAGTTGTAGCTGCATTTACAATTGATTGAAATCCATTCGCACTTCCTGAAACTGCTGTGACTGTCCAAGAATAAGTGAGACCCCTTCTATCAGCACTAGAAGATGCATCACCAGTGAGAACCAAGTCATCACATGATCCAATTTTTGTTGGTGCGTATATCAAAGCTGTAGGATTGACAGGTGTTTCAGCTGCCAAAACAGAAATGTCTTGTAAAGAAATTGCTTGACTAGTTCCTGCATGAATATTTGTTTTTAATATTTCACCAGGTTTAACAGTTGCATCTTTACCGAGGTAAATGAATAGTTTTCCATTTTTTGATTCACATTGTGCATTTCCAATTGCTTGTAAACTTTGAGTGTCAAACAATGATGAGCATGATGTGATTGATGAAATAGTTGAATTTGAGACCAAGGTTGATAAATCATTTGTAAATTTGAAAGGAGTTACTTGAATATTACAATTTGGAGGTAAATAATAACTTGATCTACAAGTTGTAGTTGATTGAAATTGGCAATTTTGTCCTGAATATCCAACTTGACAAGTACAATTTTCAGGTCCTGAACAAATACCTTTTCCTGAACAAACTGATACATCAGATGGTGATTTTCCACGACAAGTAAAACTTGAACAACTATCTCCAAGATATCCAGGGTTACAAATACAGTAATCTCCTGAACAAACACCATTTCCTGAGCAATTATTTTTTAATGAGCAATCTGGACAAGCATCAGTTAATCCATCAGGTTCTGTCACATTAGAACAGCTCCAAACTTTTAACTCATCAATATAGCCAGAAGACGCATTATTTCCATTTGAATCCGCTCCAATAAAAATACCATTTGTTTGTTGATTAGTATTTACTGGTACATTAACATTTGAAAATGAAGATTCAATTCCGTCAATTGTGACCGTGAATTGATTTAATTGTTTTTGAAATAGCATATAATGCCAGTTATTGTCATGATAATTTCTGACAAAACCTTTTGCAAGTTCAGTTGGTGTTGAATCTGTTGATCTTTTTAATTTTACTGAAATTTGACTTGCACCTAAAGCAGAAAATTGAATAACAGGATCATCAAGCATTTGTAATATAACTTTTTCTGTTACGACAGGTGTTGGAATTTTAAACCAAAATTGAACTGTAAAATATCCATTTGGAGAAAAATCAGAAGAAAATGGAACTTTAAAGTAATCTTTTCCATTTGTCAATGCACTTCCTTTACAAGCACCATTTGTTGAAAAAATTTGATCACTTGATACGATTTCAGCATCACTTCCATGACCAGAAATATCAATTAAGTATTTTTTTGAGCTAAGAGAATAAACATCTGTTGATTGAAATGAGTAATAAGCCTTAATTGATTCAGCTGTGCAGTTATCAACATTGATATTGAGATCACAAGAGCTACCTGCGAAACCTTTGTTACAAAGACAATAGTTTTCAGCAACACATTTTCCATTTCCACTACAACTTGAACTGGATGTGCATGTCGGACAACCAGTTGGATAAGTTGGTTCGGCTGGATTTGAGCAACTCCAAATTTTAAATTCATCAATTTGTCCAGAAAAAGAAGATGTAGAATCTGATCCAATGATGACAGGTGATGCATTAAATAAGACAGCAGCAGATTGAGACGCCATTTCTCTTCCATCTACTGTAAGTGTATATAAGTCACCTTTTTTTGATAATTTGACATGATGCCAAGTATTATCCATATAATTTGTTGTTAAAGAACTTCCACTGATTGAAATTCCTGAAACAAGTACTGAAATTAAACCGCTTGTATCAACTTTAAATGAAATTGAAGGTGAAGCAAAAAGTTCTACAAGTGTTTCGGTTTTTGTTGGTTTTGTTCCTTTGAAGTTAAATTCAACAGTCCAAAAAGTTTGTGGTAGAAGTGAGGTTTTGGCTGGAATTTCAACTTTTCCTGTTGCGCCAAAAGCAACTGCTTTATCACAGGCACCATTAACAATAGCAGCAGCATTTGTACTTAAAGCATTATTTGTATTTCCACTTTCATCAACAAAATAAGTATTTGAATTAATTTGTGTTTGTTGTGAAAAAGAAATGTAAGCTTTTAAATTTTTTGATGAACAGGTTTCAAAGCTAGATGTTTGAGAAGAAACCATGAACAACAAAAAAGTAACGATAAATAAGAAGCTACTGAGATGTTTCATTTTGTTGTTTACGTTTAAAAAAGTTTTTTCTAAAATGAACTGATTCGTCAACTGAGATTTTTTTGTAATATTATTCTATTGGTCTATTTGATTGATGGACATCAGAAAGAAATGAAGTTATTTTTTTATTTTTGTTCCAGATATCAAATCAACAAATAAGTTTGGTTCAAATTCGAAAATTTCAATTGAAAAATAAATTTATTTATTCCAATCTGAAAATGATATGAATTCCAGAATCAGTCGTAACAATTGAAGAAAGTTCACCTGGTTGTAAGGCAAAAGAAGCATCTTCAAATGGTTTTTGCATTTCACCCTTTAAAAAAAAAAATAAAAAAAAAATCTTTTCAAATACTTTTCCAAAGAAACCCAAATCTCCTGAATATTTCGCCGAATTACAATCACTGAATTCTTTTGCCAATTCTTCAAACTTAGCATCTTTATCTTCCGCATTTTCAATTTGTTCGCGGTACTCAGAAAGAATTTTTGTTGCTTCTTCCAAAGTTCTAGTTATAACATCTTCTCTCCAGGAACTTGGTCTACGTGATTTATCATGTTTGACCAAAAGATGACGAACTCTTACTCTTTCACCTTTTTGAGCTGGATCTGTTGGTTTTTCCCATTGAGATTCCATTGTATAACTGTTAATGTAGTACTTTAAACCATTTCTACTTTTTGAATATCCAACTGTCCATCCTAAACATTTTTTAATGAAATAATATATCACCTTCAGGTAATTCTTCTTCTTCTTCAATTTCTTCTTGGTTTTTTACTTCTTTTGATTCTTCTTCGCTCATCCCACCTGTTTTGTTTTGAAAATGTATCTGATTGGTCAACCATTTCAACAGTATTTATAAATTTTAGGAAATTTTTCAGAGTATTTTTCTTCAGTATAATATTTTCAATCCAATAGAAAAAAAAACCCAATGGAGGAATTTGTCTTGTTATAAATTCAGTTGATTGGTTGGTAAAAGTTTAAAAATAAAAAAAAGATCAAGTTGGAGTGATGAACACTAACAACCAAACATTTTACCCACAAATTCAAGTTAACCAACCAGTTGTATACACTGAACAACAACAACCACAACAACAATATTTTGAACAACAACAATTCCTTCAAACTCAAAATTATCCTCAAAATGTTCAACCTCAATTATCTCAACCACAATTCTCTCAACCTCAATTTATTCAACCTGAACCTTTGAGAAGATTGGAATTTGATACACCAATTACAAGAACAAAGAATAACATTGGACAAATTGACGAAACAACTGGAAACTTAACATTCACTTCAACCTCTTGGTTTTTTAAAATCATGTTAATCATCACAGCAATATATTTTGTAGTCATTACTGCTATTGTCTTCCTCATTGGATTTTCATCAGATCATTTTCCAATTTGGATGTTTGTTATTCCTTTAGTTTTATTCAGTATTTTACTTTTAGATCGCAAGTATCAAGTTATTTTTGATGATAAAAATCATTTATTAATCATCAAAGGAGGATTTAGATTTTTACCTTGTGTACCTTTCTTTGCACTCAACAGAACAATCAGATATAATGATATCAAAGATATTTACAATGAATTATTTTATGTAAACAAATCAAAAATTATTCTTATCACAACAAATGATGAACATGTACCACTTTTAACATCAAAACATCACAGAGCATCATCATTAAGTGTTCATTATTCACAAAGAATTGTTGAAGAAATGCGTGAACATTTAACTTTTGTAACAAATCAATAAACAATTATTTGTAAACAAACAGTCTTTTTATTTATAAATAACAATTGATTTATCTTCAGTATCAAGTGAAATTGTATCATTTTTAATTAATTCTTCAATTCTTTTTCTAATTAATTTTGGATCACATTTTGATGATTTTAATGACATCATTACATCAGTTTGAAGTTTTGTAATATTTAATTTCTTTTTTAATTTCATTTCTTTGACGATAGCAGCATCAATGATTGGAATTTGTTCAGTATCATCAGATTTACTTGTTGAAGAACTTGAAGAACCAAATTGAATAGTGAATGATGATTTATCTGATTTAAAGTATTTGTTAACTGTAAATACATCATCATCTTTAATATCTTTTTGATCTCCTGATTTTACTAATACTTTATATTTTCCTGCATAAAGTGCTTGAATATTTCTTTTCATATCTTTTTCATTCACTTGAGTTGAATCAAGTATTTTTTTAAATGTTAAATTTGGATCTTCATTAACTAATGTAAGAACCATAATTTGATAGGTTGAACAACTCATATCATATTCACCAAGTGCAAATATACCTTTGACATTTCCAACTCCAATTGTTGATTGCCATGTAATTTTTCTTCCAGAATATGAATCAGAATAAAATTTTTCAAATGAATCTACACATGACTTTAATTCTTTTGGTAAAACAGGATTTGAAAGTTGAAATGAAGGCCATGAGTTTGTTGTTAAAATATTAACATTAAAGTCAATATCTTGTGGTTTTGATTTATATGCTTTATGTTTTTTATATTGTTCTCCAGTTTTTGATGAAAGTTTCATATCATTAAGCATACCTTCAATTTTAGCAGTAAAAGCATATCCTTCTTCTAATTTTAATTTGGTAATGAAATATCTTTCAGCAGCCAATGAAGATTCAAAATCATCTCTTGGTAATAAAAGTCTTTTTGACATTTCACTTTTATAATTATTTTCAAATACATTTTTATCAGCTAACATTCTGAAAAATACCATTCCTCTTTCTAAATCTTCTTCAACTTTTTTATCAAATTTTTTAACATTTCTTTTGAAATTAAAAAAAAAAAATAATCAAACTTGATCATGTAATCCAAAAATTTTGATAAAAATTCGGAAAATCTTTGGAATCCATTAACACAACTTTCTAATGCATCATTAAGTGATTTCATGAAATTAGCATTTCCTTTGAATGATTTTTCAATAACTGTATCATATTTAACTTTTAAGTCAAAAAGTCCCTTTTTTTTAAAAATAAAAATTCTAACTTGAATGTATTCTATAGGTTTACTTGCTTTTGAGACATCTGATACATAATCTAAAGCAGTTTTGTTACAATAAGCTTTGAATTTCTCTCTTAATACTTCAAGATGTTTTGGATGGAAAGAAAATAATTCAAACATTCTTTTTAAGTCTTCATATTTATCATTTGCAATAAGTGTTTGAAATCCTTCATTTGTAGATTCTATAATAAAGTCCATATGTTTACTGACCAATTCATCTCTGAGAATTTCTTCAAATTTTTTACGTGTTTGTTCAATCAAATACCAATCAATACGACGATTTTCTTCTTGTACTTTTAAATGAGCTTTTTCTAAATATTGAGGAACAGTTGATTGTGAACTAATTTCTTCACCATATGATTTATAATGAAGTCTTGTAACTTTCAAAAGTTCTTCTTCAAGAAAATCTTCATAAGCTCTAGTATCATGTAACATACGAACTACACTGCGGAGTAACATTTTATCAACACTTTCACCAGCTCTATCTTTTTTTATTTCAGCAAGAATAAGATTTTGAACTCTTATTCCTTGTTTAGAATCTTTAAAAACAACTGTTTTGAAAACTTGAACTCCATTATCATAAATTGGGAGTAGTTTTTTTGAAACAACATAATTTCTGTCCTGTAAAAAAAATAAATAAATAGAATGAAAAGAAGTACCAAATACATCATTAAATCTCTGACCATTTGAGTTGCTTGTTTATATTCACCCCAAATTGATGTAACGTCTTTTAAAAAAGTTTCGTCTGGTGAACTAACAATAGGTTTCACAATAACAGATACCCTTTCTGTGAGAGTTTTTTCAATGGAATTATATAAAGTTTCACCATGTCTGTTCAAAACCATTTCATAAGCAGAACTAAAATTTTAAAAAAAAAAAAAGAAAAAAACCGGTAAAGCTCTTCATAAGATAAATCACTTGCATTTTTATCAAATACTTGATTTATTGCAGTATCTAAAACGGACCAAGCTTGTTCTGGGAAAACTGTAGTCATTAAACTTTGAGTTTTTTTTAGTTTTATTAAATAGCCAATGAAAATGATTCTTTTACTGATTGGTCAAAAATAGATTTTTTTTTACAAACAATTTTTTTGGAAAAGAAATGGAGATTGAAAATTGAATTATTTGAAAGAAGTTGATGTTTCAATAATTAAATTTTATTTTTCAAAAATCTTTCTTCTTTCAAACCAAGCCAAGTCAACGCGCTTCCAAATAACATTTTACTTTTTTGTTTATCACTACATTTATGTTCCAATATTAATTTACCAGGTTCAAGTTCACCAAGAGGAAATGGATAGTCTGTTCCAAGACAAATTTTATCTTCTCCAATACAATCCATACAATATTGTAAATTTTGAGGTGAATTCACATGAGAATCAATCCAAAATTTTCCTAACTTTATAATTTTAATCATTTTTTTTTTACATATTCTGAAGGATCAATTTTGTTGTCAATAGCACATAAATCTGGTCTAACTTGAAATCCATGACTGATACGTGGACAGGTAAAAGGAAAAGAACCACCACCTTTTGAAATTTAATACAAAAAAAACAATATTTACCATGAGCAAATAAAAATCTTAAATTTGGTAATTTTTCCATGACACCACTAAAGATTAATGAACTAATTGCATAAGCAGATTCCATTGGCATTCCAACTAACCATGGAAGCCAGTATTTTTCCATTTGTTTAGCACCTAACATATCCCATGGATGAACAAATATTGGACAATTTAAATCAGCACAAGTTTCAAAAATTGGATACAAACTTTCATGTGATAAAGGCATGTCATTAATATGACTTCCAATTTCTATACCAGTTAAACCTAATTCTTCAATACAACGTTTAACTTCTGAACATGCTAATTTAGTATCTTGCATTGGTACAGTTCCTAAACCAACAAATCTATCAGTGTGCTTTTAATTTTAAATTTGATTTTATTTTTTTTTTTACTTCTTCAACTGATTTAGCAATATCATCATTAATTGCTTGTGATAAATACAAACAATCTTTAGGTTTTGCCCAGTATGAAAACATTACAGGTACAGTGGATAACACTTGAACATTCACGTTTGTGCTTTTGAATTTAAAAATATAAAAAAAAACTAACTTGTTCATATCATTAATTCTAGCTTCAATATCCCAACAATTTGCTTCAATTTCACGAAAGAATTTTTTTCCTTTGTACATTTTTGCTTTATGAGGCTATTTTTTTATTTTAAAAAAAAAAAAAAAAAAACCCTTTAAAAAAAATTTCAACCAAACTTAAAAATTACTTATGATGTTCAAGTGATATCCAGTCACCATAACCTACTTCTTCTCTCATTTTTGGGATGTCTTTTGGTAAAATGTGTGTATGCACATCAATACTTGCAAATTTTGATTGAACAGTGGTACTCATCTTGATTGGTTGTTCCAATCAACCAACAAATTTTGAAAAAATTTTTTTTTTCCAGAATGAAATAATTCCTTCAAACTCACAATCATCCGAAACTAGAAATTCTATTTTTGGACACAATTCCAAATAAAATGATTGGCCATTGTAATTTTTTTAAACCAATTAAATTCCCCTCTATCAAAAACATGTCTGAAGAGAAGATTGAAGAAACCGTTAAAATTGAAGAAAAGCTTTCAACTACCAAACCAATCCGTAACCCAAACTGGAAAGAAGAAAAACTCATGGAAACACCAGAAAAAGGAGTTACAACAGTTTACGAAATTTTTCAAAAATCTGTAGAAAGAAATGGTGATAGACCTTGTATGGGAACCAGACCACTGATTAAAACACATGTAAAAGAAGTTGTAACAGATGGAAAAACCAAGAAATGGGAAACACCTGAATTTGGCGAAGTAAAATACAAAACTTACAAAGAAGTCGACCAAATTGTCACAAAATTTGGTGATGGTATTATGAAATTTACTTCCATCAAATCTGGAGACAATTTTGGTATTTATGAAGACACAAGACCTGAATGGATGCAAAGTGCTTTGGCTTGTGCAAGACATTCTATTCCAGTTGTCACATGTTATGCAAGTTTAGGAGTTGAAGCTCTTGTCCACGTTGTAAATGAAACTGAAATTGTTGGACTTCTCTGCAACTCAAAATCAATTAAATTATTAGATTCATTAAAAGATCAAATGCCAACACTTAAATATTTAATTTATACTGACAAATTGATTGATAAATCTGAAAAATATGAAATTCTTTCATTTGAAGAAGTTATTAAACTTGGTGAAGAAAATCCAGTGAAGGAAATTGAAGCACCAAAACCAGAGACTATTGCTTTCTTAATGTATACTTCTGGTTCAACTGGAGTTCCTAAAGGAGTAAGACATTTAAATACATTGAATATTTCGTAGGTTATGATTTTACATAAAAATATTGTTGCTTTTATTGGTTCTGTCAATTTTATGTGGAAGTTTACTCCACAAACAGGTAAGAAACGAAAAATAGATTAATTTTTCTTAGTCTATATTGGATATTTACCTTTAGCTCATGTCTTAGAATTAGCTGCTGAAAACACCATTCTTCAAGCTGGTGGATCTATTGGTTATGGTAATCCAAGAACATTAACAGATAAAGGAGCAAAACCATGTGGAGATATTAAAGCTATTAGACCAACTCATATGGCAGGAGTTCCAAGAGTTTGGGAAACCATTAAAAAAGGAGCTCTTGAAAAAGTAGCAGCATCAGGTGGTGTCAAAGAATATCTTTTCAAAACTGCTTTTGCTGCTAAATTAGATGCTGTAAGAAATCATCAAGGTAACTAATTCCTTTATTTAAAAAAACTTTAAGATACTCCATTCTGGAATTGGTTGGTATTCTCAAAATTACAAGCTGAACTTGGTGGTAGAATGCAAGCAATGATTTCTGGAGGTGCACCTTTGAACAAAGAAACACAAGAATTTGTAAAGGTTTGTTTTGGAAGTATTGCTCAAGGATATGGATTAACAGAAACATGTGGTGGATTGGCAATTCAACCATTAGATAAGTTTACAACTGGAAATGTTGGTCATGTTCTTCCTTCATGTGAAGTTATCTTAGAATCTGTACCAGATATGAATTATGATGCAACACCAGATGAAAAGAGTGGTAAAAGACCAGAAGGAGAAATCTTAATTAGAGGTCATAACGTAACAGCTGGATATTATAAAAATCAAAAAAAAACTGATGAAGAATGGAGAGATGGATGGTTCCATACAGGAGGTTTGATATTTTTAATTTTTAAACAAAAAGATGTTGGAAGATTAAATAAAGATGGTACTATTTCAGTTATTGATAGAAAAAAAAATCTCATCAAATTATCACAAGGAGAATATGTGGCACTTGAAAGTCTTGAAATGTGTTATGGTGCATCACCTTTTGTTTCACCAAATGGAATTTGTATCTATGGTGATTCACTTGAAGATCATATTATTGCTGTAATTATTCCACAAAAAACATATATTGAAAGTTGGATGCATGAAAATCATATGTCAGAAAAATCATATTCAGATGTTTTAAATGATGAAAAATTGATTAATGATATCAAAAAAAGTTTAAAAAAATTGGCAACTGAAGGTAAAAAGAAATCATTTGAAGAAGTTGTTGATTTTAAATTATATGATGAAGAATGGACACCAGATTCAGGTCTTTTAACTGCTGCAATGAAATTACAAAGAAATAATATTTACAAAAAATATGAAGAAGATTTAAAAGCTATGTATGCATCAAGAAAAAAAAAATAAAATACTTAACTTTATTTATTTTTCCGCTCCAATGAAAAAATTTCAACGATTTCTTCCAAAAATGAAAGGAGTGAAAATAGACTCCTCTCTAAACAATTTACAATGCCAAGTGGATGAGATTAAATTACTGAAATCAAAAAAAGAAATTTGTTTCAAATTTAGAAACTTTGAAAACCCAATTAAATTTTCTTCTGAATTTTTAAGAGTTTATTCACCTTCAATCGAGTCAATGAGTGGAAATGATATTGATACAAGATTAGTATTTCAAATTCCATTAAATATTTTAGTTGGTTTATAAAAAGAAGAATGTAAAAATAGTATCCATTGAAACTGTTGGTAATTATGCTATCAGAATATCCTTTGATGATAAACATGATAGTGGTATTTATAGTTATTCATATATTTTTCAATTAGGTGTTCAAAAATACACATTATCAAAACAATATTTGAAAAGTCTGAAAGAAAATAAAAAAACTAGAATTTGAAAGTTTGTGCGCAAGTACAACTTCGATATAATTGACAATAATGAATCAAATTTTGTGATTAAATATTTATTAAAAAAGTTGAAATGCCAGAATTTAATTCAAAATTTTGAACATTTCTTCCTTCATAATCTTTAATTGAAGTTATAAATTTCATTTTTTTAATTTCTTTTGGTTTCAAAAATTTGAACATTTTATCACTTTTTATTTCAATTTTCTTATTTGTTTCGAATCGAATCAAAATTTGATTCATTCTTAAAAATTGAAATGAAATCAAATGTACATTTAAATTCCTTTTTGATAAAATTGAAAATTGATCATTCATCTCATCATTTTGATCTTGTTCAAATTGAAACATTTCAATATTATGATTCATTTTTAAAATTTCTTTTTCTTTATTTTTGATATTAAAAAATATTTTCATTTTTATTTTTGATTTTGTTGTATGAGAATTTGATTGAATTAATCCCCTTTCACTTATTCTTGTTGGACATCTATTCAACATAAATTCAATTTCATTTCCAAATTTAGTTACACCCATTGATTGAGATACTAAGAATAATACATTTTTAAAGAATGGACTACTTGATTTATTTAAATACACATTTGATGTGATTGGATAATAATTTGAACTTAAAATTTGAAGATAATTATAATTTCGTTTAATATGATTTAATGAATTTCTATCAGTATAAAAATTAAAATAATTTGAATTTAATTTAAATTTAGTAATGATATCTTTATCTTTAATACAATTTAAATTAAAATTAAATTCTAAAAATGATTCTCTTTCAAATATTTTTATATTTTGTTTCATGAATGAATTTGAATAAATAATTTCTTTAAAAATAAAATTCTCATTCATTTTTATATCTTTAAATTTTTTAATTGATTTTGAAAGATATTTTGGATTTGAATTAAAAATAAATATAAAACTAATTATTGAAATTAAAATAAAAATTATAAATCTTTTTAATCCAATAAAAATAAATGAAATTATTGTCAAAATTATTCCAAAAATTAAACCAAAAGTTGAATCAAATTTAAGTATTTTAAAATAAAATTTAATTGAAAATGAATAAAAAATGGAATAAAAAATAAAGAAACCAAATAAAAAACCAAAACTTAAAATAAAAAAACGAAAGTTTCTAATTCGTCCATCTTGTGCAAAATTAAAAGAATTTAATTTTGTTTTAATTCTTGTAAAACAAATGAATTGATTAATTATTAAATTTAAAATAATTAAAATAATTGAAGTGCAAATAATTCCAATAAAAAATTGAATAAAAAAATAAACACCAAATTCAAATCTAAAAATATATAATCCATTTGAGAATATAGAGTTTAAAGGTGAATTATAAAGTTTAATTTCTTGAAAGAACTTTATACTTTTCTTTTCACTTTTTAATTCTACATAATTCAATAAGTGTTTATCTTTTGTAAAGTATAATTTTAAGTTTTCGTTTTCAACAGAACTCAATAATTTATATTTTATATTATTAATCTTTTCTTTTTTTTTTTGTTTTTTTATTTTATAAATTGAATATCCAATAGGAGGTATTCTAATTTTAAATACAATCTTAAATAAATCGTCTTTTAATTTTTGTATCAAAACTCTTTTCAATTTATTTTTTCTCCTTAATATCTTTATATTATTTATATTTGAATAAATTTCAATGAATTCTGTTCTATCAAAATTTAACGAATTAAAAAATAATAAATTTATAGATTGAATTGAATTATTAAAATATAATTTTCTACTAGTTGATTTAAATTTTCCTTTTTTAAATATATTAGACAATGAATATTCATTCATTTTATTAATTAATGATTTATATTTTAAATCAACATTTTTATAATGAGCATAAACATCATCACTAAGAATATTAATTATTTTCTTCAAACCTATGAGTTCCTGTAATGGTATCATGATGCTTTTTCATTTAAAATTAAATTATATTTTTTACTTGGAGTAATGAATTATATTCTCTTAATTCTTTTAAATCATTAAAATATTTTTCGTTCCATTCTTTTGAAACTAAATTAGAAATAGAAAATAAAAATTCAACATTTCTTAAATTTGAATCATTTTCTTTGATTATCTTTTTAATATCTGATCTTAATGAATAATAACCACTCCAATAATCATAAGGGTATTGATCCTATTGGATATATTTTAACCAATGAATTTAAACTTACCACATAAGGAAAGAAATCTCTTTTCAAAGAAACTCTTTTTAATTTTTGATTTGATTCAATTATTTTCTTAAAATACATTGAAATGGTTGAATATTTTAAATTATAATTTGAATTTAAATTAATAAAATTAATTAATAAATTCATTCCTTGAAATTGATATTCTGGTTGAATAAATTTAAAATCATCACCCCAAATGAATAAAATATCATTTTTTGATTTTTGATGTTTTTGTAAAATTAAAATATAATTTAATAATTTTTTACTCATTTCATTTAACCATTCTGTTGTATTTTGATAATTTGGATTCCTTTCAAAATCAAATAAACGAGGAGGTGAATACTATTTTTAAATTAGAAATTCAATAAAATGAATACATGATCATGTAATACATGTGTCAATAAATCACCCCAATAAAAATCAAGATTTGAATTTAATTTAAATTTAAATTTATGAAAAGAATTAATTCGATTCAATAATAAGTATTTTATACCCATTTCTTTAAATAAAATTGGTGTGACTTTATTTTAACCAATAATATTTCATTTACCTGTTGAATGTCCAAATGAATCAATTTGCCAACCACATGTTACTGTATAATTAAATTCTTCTTTTAAATAATGATGACCAACTATATATTATTTTTTTTAAAGAATTACCTGACATTTGATTTATTATACTATGATATGGTACTAATGCTTCATCATTTTCAACACTTCCACCACCCTATAATTTAAATTTAGATTTATTTTTACAACAAATTCAATTTGATTCCTTTTTATTAACACTTTTATTATTTCTTTCCACGTCAAATTATTTGAAAACTCAGGCACATTCTTTCCATTTATTTCTACAAATTTCTTCAAAAAGTAAATAACTTCCCAATGAAAAGTTAATTCTTTTGATAAATAAAGAAGTTTAAATGTCTTTTCTAAAATTTTCATTGCATGAAATGTTGAAGAATCAACACTCATTAACCAATCTGGAATTTATTCAACAAATATTTGTGTTACCTGTATCAACATGACTGTGTGGTATTATATGTATATTAATAACAGAATTGGCATAAAAGAACAAAAAAAAAAAAAAGAGTTTGGTCAAAACTGAATTCATTTTTCTTTTTTCCAAAACATCAACAAATCAATTTGATTGGACAAAATTACAAATCATTTATTGGATGAGTGTTTCAATAAATTCTGATAAACCATCCAACAATGAACTAAAATAAGAATTACCTGAATGTGCTTCCCTTTTTATCACTTGACAAAATATTTCAATTCTTTTCTTTGGTGTCAAAAATGAAGCAGAATCAAATTCTAATGAAAAGAAATCAATATAGATTTCATTCAATTTTAATTTTTTATCTTTAACATTCATTAAATAATTTTTTAATGACTTTTGTAATTTCTTTTCAATATTGATTGGTTCTTTTGATTGATAATGATTTCCCCTTTCTTTATTTTTAACAGAAATCATTTCCAATGTTATTTTTTTTTCAATTGAAATAAATTCACCCATATAATTAGTATTAGTTTCATTTTTCATGATTGAATTTAAAAATTGATCAAAAGTACCAAATAATTTTTTGTACCCCAAAATTTGTTGTGTTACAAAATATGAAAAATTTGAAGAAATCAATTTTGAATTTGAACCATAATATGCACCTAACAATGATCCAATCATGCATCCAACTGTATCTGTATCACCACCTTGCAATGCAATAAATTTTAAAATTGACAAAAATGAATAATCATTTTCTTTTGTTAAAATGATTGAACTTATGACAGATGTAATAACAGATGCCAATGCAAATCCATCATTACATGAATATATTGTCTTTTTAGTGCAACTTTTTGCAAAATCTAAAATCAATTTAAATATTTTGTTCATTAAGATTTCTTTATCTTTCATTTTTGTTTGACAAAGTAAATGATAGATTTTAATATAAATCTTTGATGTTAAATTAAAATCACTTTCTTTTTCTCCTTTAAATAATTCAAATTTTTGTATCTTTTTTTCAAATTTTTGAACTTTCAAAATCAATTGTTTTAATTGTTCAATTGATGATTTATTTAAAAAACTTGAATCATTTGGATCAACCCATTTTGATAGTAAATAACAATATGAATATGCTGGTATTAATGCTAATGGTGAATTTGAAGTTAAACATGCATTTTTAATCAAATCATATTCTAATACTTCTTCTTGATCTTCTTTCATTTCCAATGCTCTCCAGGATGCAATAGCTATAGGTCCACATCTCATTGCTACTCCATTACCACCTCTATTCGAATTTTTTATTTTTATTTATTTTACGTATTTGATGATGCATCAAAATCAACTCCTTTCTTTTTTAAAGTTTCAACTGTAGTTCGAAAATTTCTACCTGTACCTCTAAAACCACCATATTGATAATCATCCAAAGGATATCCTGAATTTTCGAACCAATTTTGTGAACCTAATTCAATCCATAATTGTTTGATATAACAGTTATCTAATTCACCATTACATATATATGATTCAATAAAAGATAGAGACATTTGTGTATCATCAGTATGTATTAATCCTTGTGGAGCAAGTTTTTCTTCGTATTTTGGTTTAGACCACATTCTTTGAATAAATTTTGAGAATACAATAAATATTTCTTTACTTTGAAATTGTTTCAGGTTTTTTTCCTTCAATAGAATAAATAAAAAATGAATTACCTTCAAATGGTGATAATAACGCATCTCCAATGCACCCACTGAATCAAAAGTTAGTTTCTTTTTTAAAAAACCCTATCAAAGAGTAAAGTCCTGAAGTCCATTTATTATCAAATAATTCAATTTTATTATCTTTTTGCGGTATGAGTCTTTCAAAAGAACATTTTTCTTCCAAAACTGAAGTAAAGTTGAAGTTGAAGTGATGTTGGTTCATCACTCTGGAAAATAATTTGATTGGTCAATTCTATGAGTTAAATTGAAATTATACCATCAAAAATGAGTTTATTTCAAAATTTAATCATTTAGACTGTTTTATTTTTAACTTCATCTTTAGGAGGAAATATGAATACCCACCAAATTAATGCGAAAGCAACAAATAGGATCGATGGAAGATATTGAACTGACATAAATGGTTTATGAGGAGCAATAAATTTATCTGCATACCAAAAACTACCAAAATGGAAAAGTCCATAAAGAAAGTTTGATTGTACTGCTAATTTCTTCATTTCTGAATTACCTAATAATCCCTTTAAGCAAATAAATGAGACTAAAAGATCTCCACTAGCTACTGTACGCACCCAAAATATTGAAGTTGGATTAATATCTCCAGAGAAGAATTTAATTGTACCTTCAGCGAGAAACCAATATAAAAATACAGAAATAAAAGAACCAGAACCATAAACAAACAAGTATAAATTCAAAAATAAGTTGTTCATGATGTATTTGTTGAAATCTTCAAAAAGTAGAGGTTGGTTCAGAATGATTGGTCTAGAATATTGTCCATTCAAAATTGTCAATAAGATGTTGAAGCAGAAAAAACTGATTCAAAATTTTGTGAGATCTTATGCAAAGAAAAATAAAAAAGGTGGTAATGAAGAATTAGCTGAAGTTGTGTTTGATACCAAAGATTTGAGTCCAGTAAGTTAAAGTTTATATTAACTTTCAAAAAAGAAAATGGAAAAACAAATTGAATTTTACAAAAACAATTTGAAAACAATGAGTTTTGGAAGAGTAACAACTCAACAACTTGAAAATATTAAAATTAAAATTTCAAAAAATGAATCTCATCCATTAATTTCATTAGCAAGTATTATTGCAAAATCACCAAGACAAATTATAATTTCAACTTTTGATAAAAATGTAAATTATTTGAAAATATTAACAAACAAAAAAGATTCTTCAAGTTGTGTTAAAAACATTAAAAGAAGCAGATTTAGGATTTAATCCTGAAATTGAAGGTTCACAAATTAATATCCCAGGTATTTAAAGTTAAATTATTTTGTAAATATATTTAGTTCATCCAATGACAAAAGAAATTAGAGAAAATGGTGTTAAATTGGCAAAAAAAATTAGTGATAAAGCAAAAGATGGAGTAAAAATTATTTATATTTTTAAAATAATAGATTAGAAATGTTAGACATGAAGGACAATCAAAATTAAAAAATTTAAAAAAAGTTTTACCAAAAGATGAATTTTTTGAAAAGGAAAAAGAATTAGAGAAATTAACCAAATTATATGTTGATAAAGTTGATGATCTTTTAAAAATGAAAGAAAAAGAAATTATGAAAATTTAAATTGGAATAAAAATTTTGGATTTTAATTGGTCAATTGGTTACATAAAAATTTGTAGATTTCAAAAAGTATGGGAAAAAAAACAAAACAAAAGAAAGAGATAAAACAAACTGATAAAGTTCAAAAGGTTGAAAAAAAGAAGAAAGAAATAGCACCAATCGATAAAGTAGTTGAAAAAATAGCACAAACTGATTCAAAAAAAGTTGTTGAAAAAAAGAAAAAACCAGCAACAAAAGCACCAGTTGAAAAAGTGGTTGAAAATAAAGATATTTCTAAAGAAGAAGAAGGAAAAGTTAAATCTAAAATTTTGTTAAAAGATTTAACAATGGACGTGACAACAGATGACATTTCAAAAGCATGTTCGACATTTGGAAAAGTAAAAAAAGCTCAAAAAATTTCAGAAAAAGAAGGAATCATAATTTTTGAGGATGATGCTTCTTATAAAAAAGCATTAGAAGCAAAAACAGTAACTGTTGGAAAATTACAATCAAAAATATCAGCTGTAGTTAAAAAAGATAAAGATAATTATTCAATTGAAGTATCAGATTTACCAATGGAAATTGAAGAAGCAACATTGAAAAAATATTTGACAGAATTGGGTAAAATCAAAAGTATCATATTTCTTGGTAGAACAAACACAAAAGCTGCATTTGTTACATTTACACAGAAATTAAATGAATCAAAAGTATTAGAATATGATAAGGCTACAATTGAAGGAAACGTTGTTTCAATTCGTCTTCTTACTTCACAAGATAAAAGTGTTTTTGTTACAAAAATATCACCAACTACAACAGAAGAAGTTTTAAAAGAATACTTTTCAGAAGCAGGTGAAATTGTTAGTGTTACAAAAACTTCAAATTTTTCTGCTACAGTCACTTTTAAAGATTATGAATCAGTAAAAGAAATTTTAGAATATAATGGAGCTGATATTGAAGGAAGACCTGTTTCAATTTTTAGAGAAGTACCTAGATTTTTCTCTTCAAATAACAAAGGAAGAGGTGGTAGTAGAGGTGGAAGAGGAGGTGCAAGAGGTGGAAGAGGAAGATTCTAAAATAAAATTATTATTTTGTTTCTTGACTATTTTCAATTTCTGATATTCCTAAAGTCTCAACCATTGAATTTTGGTTTGCATCTAATATTTCTGGTTCTACATTGGATTCTGGAGAAACACTTTCAGTTTTTACAAATTCTTCTAAAGTTTTTTTTATTTCTTCTTCATTACCATCACAATAAACCAAAGAAATTAAAACAAAAAATAACAACAAGAGTAAACCTGTTCTTTTCATTTTGATAAAAAGAAAAATGGATTTGATTGGATAAAAAATATGTCAAAAAAATATAATTTATAATTCATCAATATTTGGTCCTTTAAATTTTGGTTGTAAAGAAGCAACCTTTGAAAGTTCAAATAAAACAGCTATTAATTCATTTATAGTTTCATCATT
The DNA here is from genome assembly GCA_016618085.1 of Neovahlkampfia damariscottae. NCBI lineage: Eukaryota > Heterolobosea > Selenaionea > Neovahlkampfiida > Neovahlkampfiidae > Neovahlkampfia > Neovahlkampfia damariscottae. Next base: position 35,456 of record JABLTG010000034.1, read on the forward strand.
CACTGTCAACACATCAGATTTTACACCAAATTTTTCAATTTGATTTTTAAAAGTCACAACATTTTCATTTTCCATCCAATCTAAACCTCTTGGATTCTTATTATATGCAACAAATCTTCCTTTGATCTTTGCACTAAGTTCACAAAGAAGTACACCATCCTTTAATGAAGAAACAAAGTCATCTCCATTTTCAAATTTTTTCTTTGTCACTTTTTCAATCCATTTTTTGATCAAAGATTTTTGATCTTTTGAAAATTTTGGATGATTTTTTTTAACTTTTTTATCTTCATCATTTTCATCATCTTCATCATTCTTTTTTAATTTTGATCTTGATCTAGCTGATTTTAATGGTTTAACATCATCTTCATCAGATGAATCCTTTTTTAATTTTGGTTTAGATCTAGCTGATTTTAATGGTCTATCTTCATCAGAATCAATATCTTTTTTCATTCTTCTTGATGATCTTGCAGATGTTAATGGTTTTAATTCATCTTCATCTTCATCTGATAAATCAATCACTTTTTTCAATTTTAATTTTGATCTTGCAGATTTTAATGGTTTATGTTCATCATCTGAATCAGAATCTTTTTTTGATTTTGTTGATCTTGCAGATTTTAATGGTTTTAATACTTCATCATCTGAATCAATTTCTTTTTTCTTTTTTTTTAATTGTTTAATTTCATTTTCATGTTCATTCTTCAAACTTTTAATAATTTGTTCATTTGCATCATTCAAATTTTTAATTTGATTTTCAAAATTATCTTTAATTTCAAATATTTTTTCATTCATTTCATGTTCAATTATTGTATCATTTTGAATCTTTACATTTTGAATATCATTTTCAAATTTCTCTTTTTGATTTTTTATGTCTTGTGTTAATTTTCTCAATTTTTCTTTTAATGATTCAATTTCTTCATTTTTTTCTTCATTTTTTAATTCAATCTCTTTAAATGAAGAGTTTAAATTCTTTAATTTTGATTTTAATGAAATTTCTTCTTTTTCTGTTTCAAGTAATGTTTCTTCTAAATTTTCATTTTCTCTTTTTAATTTTCTAATTTCTTCCCATTTTGATTTATTTTCATTTTCTAATTCTTTATTTACCTTCAAATTTTCATTTTCTTCTTTTAATTTTTTCATCTTCTCTTCACTTTTTTCAATATTTTTTAATTTCTTTTCTTCTTCTTGTTTAATTTTTAATTCATTTTCAATTCTTAAATTTTCAATTTCCTTTTTCATTTCTTCATTCAAATTTTCTTTTTCTTTTTTAAATTTTTCATTTAATCTTGATTTCAATTCTTTAATTTCAATTTCATGTTTCTTTTTATTTTCTTTAATTTCATCTTTTAATTTATCAATCTCTTCTGATAAATCTGATGAAGAACCCCAGGTTGAATTTGTTGATAATTTTAATTGTTCTTCTTTTAATTTTTCAATTTCTTTTTCTAAATTTTCTTTTTTTCTCATTAAATCTTCATATTCTTCTTGCTCTTTGGAAATTTTATCTTTCATAGTAGAAATTGATTTTGAATTTTCATCTGTTTCATTTTTTGATTTTTGAGCCCATTTCGTTAATTTTATTTTCCAATCTTCTAAACTTGTTCCATGAAGCAATTTTGAATTTTGTTCAACATTAGAATCATTTGGAAATACTCTTTTTGATAATGATTCAGGTAATATCATTCTAATATGTTCAGGAGTTTTTAATCCTTTTAAACTCACTTCTCCCATATCTTTAATAAATATTGGATAATTAAATTCATTTT